>PVKC010022861.1:0-17506 GCA_004027635.1 Crocidura indochinensis
AAGAAGAGAGGATTGAATGAAGCCTGATTGTATGGAAGGATTTTCTCTCATACTCTGCATATCTATAAACATCTTTAGACTACCAAGAAAGAACCATTATGATGGTAGAAACTGTACAAAGTCCCATTCATAAAGTGGTTTTGAAATTGGGGTGTGGGACTAATTGCCTGTGGATAACTTGTAGCTTTAAAAAAGAAAATATAGTCAGTCACCAGAACTTGACCCCTTGGCACCTTGGAAGAGTAGTGCTGAGGTAATTTGTCATGATACCTCTTATAGATCAAGTTGCTAATGCATCTTGGGGGATTTTCTGTTTCCTTTCTTTTGGTTACCACCAAGATCATGATTTCCCCTGCCAGTGAACACGCTGAATAGTCTCATCAGGCGACATTGAACTTTTTGCTAAAAATAATAGGACAGAGCAAGGCCTGGTTGCTGTGAAACATTAATGAGGGGTTCCCCCCACCCGCCCCCAGTTAGTTCATCAAAGACCCCTCTGTGGGCTATTTAAAGAAGAGTTTGCCATCTCTACTAGCTTCCATAGTTTCCATGGGGAAATTGTGAGAGACATAGTCAAACACTGAAATCAAGGTACAGAACTTTGATACAGCCTCGTAACTCCACAACTTGCATTAGAAGCAAATCGCCTTTAGGGAATCCACATCAATATTTACCAGTGTTTGGTCATTTCTTTTCTAATGCTGAAGAATTGTTTTTGGCTTGGCTTTGTGATTGATAAAGTCTACAGTATTATTTTCTTTTTAGTAGGTTTTTTGTTTTATAAATAAGAACCATATAGTTGGGCCAGGCGGTGGCACTAAAGGTAAGGTGCCTGCCTTGCCTGTGCTAGCCTTGGATGGACCTCGGTTTGATTCCCGTTGTCCCATATGGTCCCCCAAGCCAGGAGCGACTTCTGAGCGCATAGCCAGGAGTAACCCCTGAGCATCACCAGGTGTGGCCCAAAAACCAAAAAAAAAAAAAAAAAAAAAAAAACCATATAGTTTTCAACCATAAAATTTATTTAGGCATCAAATAGTCTCACTTAAGGACTTGGTACTGAATTTTTACTTTAAGAATTTTTATTTATAAATTGTAGTAACATTGGTTTATAACATGCATAAGTTTCATTTAGGTGGATAGGATCTCCCAAACAGTGCTTCTTGTAAGACATATGCTTGCCCACTGAACTTTATCTCAGAATATTATTATCTCTAATCATTTTTGTTTGTTCATTTTAGGGACATGCTTGGCTGGGTTCAGGGTTTACTCCTGGCTCTGTGCTGAGGGATCATGCCTGAGAGTCTTAGGGGACCTTATGGAGTGCCAGGGATCCAACATAAGTAGGCCACAAGCAAGGCAGGCACCTTGATGTATTGTCTTATAATTCAAAGTAAGATTTTTTTCTTCACTTTGAAAAACTATTCTACTGTATTAATAAAATACTTCCTCATTACTTTTTTCTTCATACATTAAGTGGGGCAAAGATTTCATATATTAGTTTTTTATGTGAAGGTTGAAACCATTTATTAGATAAATATTGAATCCAGGGTGGGATTTAAGTAATGAATAAAGTGGATAACTGAATACAACATAGATGTAAATTTTTTGTTTTTGATTCTTAGAAGAATTTGTTAGGGCTAGAGAGATAGTAGAGTAAGATCTCTGTTTTTCATTCAGCCAATTCAGACACACACCCTATCTCTGGTTCCCCATATGGTTCTCTCAAGAACTGCCCTGAGTACCACTGAATGTTTCCACCAAAGTGAAACAAAACCTAAACATATTTATGAATATTTACTATATTCAGGATGGTAAGTATTTTAGAGATATAGATATAAATAACATACCCTGAACCACCCCACAATAGGTTCCTCGATAGCCACTGGTCAAATGTCCTGATGTATTTTATGAGTAGATTCTGCTGCTCATAGGGACGCCCTTTCTTCTGATCCTTCCTTACTAATTTTTGTGCAAAAATCTTGAGGACTATCTGAATTGTTTATACTTTTCCAGTTGGTCTGGATTTGAGTTTTTTTTCTCTTTCTTTTTTTGAAGGAGGGGATTTGGGGTCACACCCAGTGATGCTCAGGGGTTACTCCTGGCTATGTGCTCAGAAATCACTCTGGGTTGGTGGATCATATGGGATGCCAGGGTATAGAACACCCTACCCTTGTACCATTACTCTGGGCCCTGAATTCAAGTTTCTTAGTAATATGAAATCCATTTGGCATCCTAGCCTTACTACCAGAAGATTTTCTGTGAAGTAATTTCTTTGCAATTCATGCCCTTGTACTACCTTGCCTTAAAACACAGTAAAGAATTTGCATAGGTACTGCCAGGGATCTAACCCACTGCAGACCTTGGTTAAAAGATGATGTTTTACCTAATCTAGGGGTCATGACCTTCTTCTGAACATTTTTATTCTAAATAAGGCAATTATTTCAGTCTTAAAAATCTTTTACTTTATCTGTAATTTCCTTCTACTTCACACTTGACCCCACATTTGCAACTTAATTTGTAGACACCAATGTCCTACTTAGATTTTGATCTAACTATAGATTACATTTCCAGCAACCATGAAAAGTCTTGAGTGGAGGAGGAGAATAAACCCCAGAGCAACCAAAATAGAGTCATCAGAGCCAGACATTAAAACCATGCAATTTTCTGTTTAATAGACCAAAGTCAGTGTGTCAATTTCCTGTCACCTTTATAAAAAATTATTCCAAAATTCATAGTTTGAATCAACACATGTTTTTGTCTAATAGTTTTGAAGGTCAAAAGATTAAAATGGCTTTCGTATCTAACTTCAAAGTCAATAGATAATAAGCAGATCAAGTCTTTCTCTTATTAATTTGTTCTACACTGATTACCTTGCACCCCTCTTTCCCAAATGACCCTTACTGAGCATTCGGCCGATCTGTTTTTCAATATAATATCCCTATGTTAAAGTCATATTATCAGCGATCTTTTTGTTTGTTTGTTTTGTTTTGTTGTCTTTGTTTGTGTTTTGGGGCCAAA
Organism: Crocidura indochinensis; assembly: GCA_004027635.1. NCBI lineage: Eukaryota > Metazoa > Chordata > Mammalia > Eulipotyphla > Soricidae > Crocidura > Crocidura indochinensis. The sequence continues at coordinate 3,019 of PVKC010022861.1, forward strand.
CCCATTTGATGCTCAGGGTTTATTCCTGGCTATGCACTCAGAAATCATACCTGGCTTGGTAGGGACCATATAGGACTCCAGGGTTTTGAATTGAGGTCCGTCCTAGGCTAGCGCTTGCAAGGTAGATGCCTTATCTCTAGCACCACCTCTCCAGCCCCGTATTATCGCAATCTTAATTATCTTTTGCCCTGTAACATAATATATTCAAATTTTCTAGGGATTAGGGCATGAGCAACTGAGGCAGGGGAGGGTAGAGAGAGATATCACTTTCTCTTTTGTACTCAATCAACTATACTTGTTCTTATAAACACAAATATAGATAATTGGTTTAGGTTTATTACAAGCAAAGAACATTTTTAGTGACTGAACATTACCAACAATAAATAAGAGCTAGATACATTGTCAAAAGAAGAGATCAAATTAAAAATTAACTATAAAACTAGCAAAACATAGGAGTCTGAGTTCACAGAGCTCGCAAATTCTCTCTCTACCTCAAGTTGCTCGTGGGTTACTCTATTTTATGACACAACACATTAAGAAAACTGTTCAATATGTGTCACTGAGTCTATAGATAGCTCAATGGGCAGTGCATGCTTTGCATAGCGCAAAGTGTAAGTAGGTCTTATGTATCATCAGGTAAGGTCAAAGACAAAAAAAAGAGCCAACTAAACAAACAAAAAAAGCAATAGGAAGGTGGGAAGTGATAGAAGAGACAGAGAGAAAAAGAAAGAAAAAGAGAAAAGTGATACAGAAAGAAAGAAAACTGAGAGAAAAAGAAAGCCATGCTCTTTTAGAGGGGGTGTTTGAAGCAGTGAAATGTGGTAGAGAACTTCCCATGCTTTCCTTAGAGTCTAGAGGCCACTCTCTGGTGATAAGTCACTTGACCTTTTGGTGCAACCTAGATAATTCAATGCTTTGTCTTGAGATGACACAGTGCTGCTAACTGTATCAGTGCTGCTGAGGCCACCAGAGCCCCATTGGGCTGTGTAAGTGGGTCCCAGAGTTCAACATATTGAACTTGCTAGGTGTGTGCTTGTATCACATTCTTTAAAGGGATTTTTAATATTGAAAAATTTGCCAAGACATTGAGTGACATTAGTGATGGGAATGTTGCACTGATGAATGGGGGTGTTCTTTACATGACTGAAACCCAATTACAATCATTGTTAAGAAGGAGTTATAGTATCATTTAAATACAAATTAGGGGGCCCGGGAGATAGCATGGAGGTAAGGCGTTTGCCTTTCATGCAAAAGGTCATCGGTTCGAATCCCGGTGCCCCATATGGTCCCCCGTGCCTGCCAGGAGCAATTTCTGAGCATGGAGCCAGGAGTAACCCCTGAGCACTGCTGGGTGTGACCCAAAAACCACAAAAAGAAAAACAAATTAGTATTTATCTGTAAATAATGCCAGTAATGTTGGTTCTTGGGCATTTAGAGTGCTTACAGGAGCCACTTCAGGGAGATAACTAGATTTTTTTTTAGGTGGGAATGAGATAATTGTAGAGGAAAGTAGGGTGTGAGTTCTGTATATTTGGGGGATTTAAGGGAAAGCAAGGTGTGGGGGGCTTAGGGAAAAGTTCTGTGTGTTTAGCAACATTTCCCCCTTTTCTCTTTGCTAAACACAAGTATCTGAGATGGGCTTGATAAGCCAGGTTCTTTATATGTATTACTTCTCTCTGCAAAGGGGAGGATTCTAGAATAATAGTACCAGGTACTGCCAATATGGACGAGCAGATTCATTATATTCAGAGTAGACTTACTGCAAAATTGTAAAAGTAACTGTTATTTTACAGAGGCACAGTAAGAGCTGGGATAACAATTCTTAATCTAGATTTAGATTAGAGTAAGGTGGACTTTTCCAGGAAGCATTTGATTATATTTTTCAAGTACAGGCTTTAGGCCAGACTTTTAGTTTGCCTAACCTCACAGGATCTTTCTTCTAGGTTTTACACAATGTAAAGGTCCCCTTTCTCCCATTTCTTCTAGTTTGTGGCTGTCTTTTTAAGACATCACTTTTACACTCTTGAGCTCTCTCGTGTTCCAGAATGTCACAAAGCCTACTCCAGTTCTATCTGAGGCCCTCCGTGAGACCCATCTTTACATCTTTTAGAATGTAAAGTCAATATCAGAGCTAACTGAAGCTTATGTCACACCAATATGACAAATGTTCAGATTCTGTAAGACTCACCTGTAGCATTTGTATTTTAGAGTTCCTAAGTGGATGCAAACTTTTTCTTTACCATCTTTCAGTAAGATATCCCATTTGACTGGATCTATGCAAAAGAGAATATTGCCACAAAGTATTAAATGAGTCAAAATATCTAAGGAAGGGGAACATTGGATAGTGAATTGGTATCCAAGGCAGGGTGCTTTGGGAAGAGTATGGTGTAGGCCTATGGGTGTATTATATTGGGGAATCAGGGAACTATGGCCAGACTGTTTTATCTATTCCTCAGTTGATGCTATTCTCAACTAACCTTGATTCATTGGCATAATAACATTTATCATACACATTCTAACCATAAACCAAATTATAAGGTAAAAAGTAAGCCGTGGAAATGATTGTCACAAACATGATACATGATAGTCAATAATTTTTATCAGATCCCTAAAATAAATGAAAAATTTAAGGTCCTGGGACTAGAGTTATAAATAGTAGGTAGTACAGTGGCCTTGCATAATTCTGATATGGATTCAATATTCAACATATTATATGGTCCCCCAACCACTACCAGAAATTATCCCTAAGCAAAGAACCAGGAACAACCCCTGAACACCACCAGGTGTGGCCCAAAACAAATAAAACTTTTAAGGCCTTAAGAGAAATATAGGTATAATATGTTCAGATAATTCATGTGAAGTGAACATTTTTGGCAAGTTAGTGCATATATGTTTAAATTCATTGGTAAATAAAAATAATAACAGGTGCTAGGAAAGATCATACAGTGAGTAGGATGCTCATTTGACATAAAAATGACACAGGTTTGATCCCCAAGTACTACATATGGTCCTCTGAGACCCACCCAGATTTTCCCTAATAAAAAATTCAGGAGAAAGCCCTGAGCATTACAAGTTATGGACTACCCCCAATAAATTTTTTAAAAAGCTTAAACTACTCACTGAATTATGAAAATATGAAAATATGAATAGTTCATATTTTGTAGAGTATGAATCTGAAAAATACTAGTGATGTTTTTGTTGTATGTATGTGTGTGAAGGGTATTGTGTTGGGCTATATCAGGCAATGCTCAGGTCTTAGTCCTGGCTCTGTACTCAGATATCACTCATGGTGGTGCTCAGAGGATCTTATACAGCAGTGCTATGGATCAAACCAGGATTGACAATGTATAAGGCAAGAGTCTTAAATTCTTTCCTATATCTCCAACTCAATTAGTGTAGTTCAGAGGAATTTTGTAGGAACTTCCTGGCACATTCTAGTTGGGGAGGGGTTTGATTCAATTTATGATTAGAAAAAATTGAGGTAGCTCTGTGCTTAGAAGTCTTCATGTTTCCACATTTCTCTCTTCAATCTTACCATGAGTCCCAAATCAGTAGCTCTCTCTTTTTGTTTGTTTGTTTGTTTTTGGGTCACACCCAGCAGTGCTCAGGGGTTACTCCTGGCTCCCCGCTCAGAAATTGCTCCTGGCAGGCACGAGGGACCATATGGGGTACCGGGATTCGAACCGATGACCTTTTGCATGAAAGGCAAACGCCTTACCTCCATGCTATCTCCCGGGCCCCAAATCAGTAGCTCTCAATCCAAAGTTCTCTGAGCTGCTGAAGACGTTCCTTTCCCAATATACTATACCCAATGGAGATGGGACTTTCCATGAATACAATCTGAAGAAAACAGCTTCTCCAACTTCCCTCCCCAGATTGCAGAATAATGTGAAACCCCATAGTTACACCTTCCTATCAAAGATGGAATTCATTGAAAGAAAGTAAACATCATGCTAGAAGATAATGAATACATGTAGGTTCTTCTGAAGATGATATAAATAATTTCTATGTGCTTCAATGAATGGCCTGTCAATGCCACCCCATCTCTGTTTCCTACTTTTTTAGTTCATTAGGCTTCCTCAAGGTATAGATTCAATAGGCTCTGTTTTTCAAACTGACAGAGACATGCTATGGTGTCCAGGTCCATTTCAGTAAAACTAAATGTCTTTGGTTTTTATCAACATTCTCAGATTAACTCCTCTGATTTTCTCTGACTTCTTCAGACATTCTCTTAGAAAAAATGATGGAAGCTAGGAAGAGGCAGGAGAAGACTGATGAGAAAACTTAGGTTTTTAAATTTATATTCAGAGCTTTGTGATTATTATATGAAGAGCTTTGTGATCACTTTTTTAGTAGATAAAGATTTAGTTCAATGTTTATATGTAACTGAAATATTACTGTGAATGACATGTAAACCACTATGATTAAAATAAAAAAATTATATAAAACAAAAAAAGATTTAGTGGACAGAGAAATATGCAGAGAAACCTCTCGATTCATATTTACCACTTATAGCGTCTATGATTTTTAATATATTGAAGATACAGGTATGATTTACTTTTGGAAAAGAGTCTGACTTCTAAAATAAATGATTAAGACAACAGATTTAGTCCAATTGCATACATCCATATATTTGCAAACAATCATGCTTCTTCTCACATTCTTCCAGGGATGGGGAGTTCATTATCATTCCATATTTGGTCATGAATTATATGAAATAGAGACTTGTTTTCCTGCGACTCCTACTCTTTTGTCACAGTTCTGCTTTCTGGAAACAGACATAAATAGTTCAAATAAAGTTCTGACTCTAAGCTCTACTGGGTCAATTTTGTTTGATGCATCTCTAGAATGGATCACAGTGGGTATTTAAAAACTGTACTAAATAAATGAACCAACAAGGACCTTCATGAATCTGTTGTAAAACTGTCAGATGATAGCCTGAAAAAGTTTGTGGGATTTATTAGGCACATATGATGAGAACCTATTTTTCCTCAGATTGTCCTCTGTCAATTAAGTCCCAGAGAACATGGGACTCTGTGAACTGTCTTTAGATATGGATGAAGAACCATGGAATTTGCTATTCTTCCTAGAGCTTCTAATAAAAGAAAAAATAACTGAAAAAAGCCTCACCTAATAAAAGAAACTTTATAACCAAAGAGAAGCTATCAATTTTTAGCAGGGTACAAGGGTCATGCTTACGTATTCTCATTATCCGTGAATACTAATGTTTTAAGTCTTCATTGAGAGGCCTTGGAAAGTTCCATCAGGCCCAGAATAGAACCAGAAAAAAAAACTTTACCATTAGAGACTTATTTCTTTGGGTGAAGTACTTAACTTTCCTCTAAATATAAATGCTGATCATACTGAGTCAGTAACATCTAAGATTGGTTGATTTGATTGTTTTGTTTGAGGATGAGTGGTTCTAGAAATACTGGATTCTGATAGAAGAATAGGGATTTTGGGCCCAGGAGATAGCACGGAGGTAAGGCGTTTGTCTTTCTTGCAAAAGGTCATCGGTTCGAATCCCGGTGCCCCATATGGTCCCCCGTGCCTGCCAGGAGCAATTTCTGAGCATGGAGCCAGGAGTAACCCCTGAGCACTGCTGGGTGTGACCCAAAAACAAAAAAAATAAAAAATAAAAAAAATAAAAAGAAGAATTGGGATTAGAGAAAGTAAATAAACTGATGGGTAAAAAGAAACATTTTATTAAATTTGGTTCATCTGTAGATCCCAGAAAATTGATAAGTTTGGAATAAACTTTTCAGAGAAAGTCATTGGTATGTTACCACATCTTCCAAGAATTTGATGTAATAGATCAAGTGTACTTGAATTTATTTTGGAAGATGGGTTATGGGTGCATTGAAGTGACTATTAGGCTGATAAGGAAGATATGTAGCGTGTTTATCTTCTCCACAGAAAACAAAGTCAAACCCTGACCAGCACATGGCTGATTATTAGCCTTGTGACAAAGGGTTAGTTCCTATGTAGGACATTCACAGTTCTTGAGAAACAATTTCCCAATCAAAGTGAGTGACAGTTTCAGAAAATGAGGACTCTTGTTTTCTTCCTCTATATATGCCCTCTACTTCTCTTTACTTTCCACAAATCATAATCCTACTCCAGAGGAGAGATTTGATTGGGGAGAATGTGTGTCCATGTTGGGTGGTACTATTTAGAAAAAGTACAACTCACCTTCCCAGTTAGAACCTGAATAACGTACAGACGTTTCTTCCAGTTCTTGCAGATAAGTGTTCCTTTTATTCTCTTTTCAGATAATGCAACTAATATCATTACCCATGTGGGGGTTGTGTTTACTATTTTGAGATCACATTAGGATTACTCATTTGCAATCTGCAATATTTTGAAACCAACAAGTCTTACCATATTCCCAGAGTGGGCTTTTCTTTCCCCTTTACTCATGCTTTGATATCGATCACTCATAACTGTGACCTTTAAGATGCAGAATGTCTAGGGCGTTAATCGGAGGCAAACAGAGGTAAAGGGTACCCTACAGAGGAATTAAATTATCTCCTGCTTGTCAAATAACAGTGCATACTATGTAGAGTCTGAAATTCTGAATCAATATGGGTGCTGCTATGAGCTGTAGAGACTGAGAAACTGAGGCTGAAACCAAAGTAGTCAAAGGTAGATTCTTGAACTCTTAAATCTGGCTGATATGAAGAATATAGAGGTCTATGTCCTCTTATTGCCCATACATGGGCCTCATTTCTGCTCTATGGCAGACCCTGTGTACTAGGCAAGCACAAAGATAGGAAAATACAGTCCTAATCTAAAGACTATTTTGAAAAAGTTAATTTTAGTCAGGATCATTCACAGTTTTACAATACTGTCAATGATGAAATTCGATGCACGCAACATATCAACACCCAATCCTTCGCCAGTGTTCTCTTCACAATTGCCTCCTCACAATTGTCACCATACAACCCCTCTACCTCAATGACCATTCGCAACTCCTCCTATATTCATGTTTTAGATTTCTAGTTCTTAGATTCTATTTATTTGAGCCATTTGTTTCTGTACTGTCACACATATGAGAGAGAAAGACTTTCTGGTTTTGCCAACAGAAAGACATTAAATATTGTGGCTGCTTTGTAGACACACAGAGACAGAACAAAGAAAAAAGCCAGCTTTCCAAGGATAGGAGGATAGTTATAAATACTTGAAATGGTGTTTGATTTCGAACTTGAAAACTCTTTAATAGTCTAGATATCAATGAAATGCAATTCTGATTTTTTTCATTAAAAAGCTTAATGAATAGCATGATCATTTGGGGAACTTTAAGAAATTTGATGTCCAAAGTACAAATTGTGGGGCTGGTGAGGTGGCGCTAGAGGTAAGGTGTCTGCCTTGCAAGTGCTAGCCAAGGAAGGACCATGTTTTGATCCCCTAGCGTCCCATATGGTCCCCCCAAGCCAAGGGCAATTTCTGAGTGCTTAGCCAGGAGTAACCCCTGAGCATCAAACAGGTGTGCCCCCCCCAAAAAAAAACAAACAAAAAACCCCAACAAAGTACAAATTGTAGAGAGGGAAGGGACAAGAGTATAAAGGGACCTCAGGGCCTGATGTTAGCACACCATAGAAAACTTGCCATGTACATGGCAGATCCATGTTCAATTTCTGGTACCCATATGGTTTTCTGAGCCTTCCTTGAAGTAGACTATGTCACTTTGATGTTCAACCTATCACGATAAAGTGAAACATATGAAAGTTCTTTCTATGGAGGCAACTGTTCAAAACATGACAAGAGAATAGCCATTCTGGTAAAAAGACAGATAATCTAACTCATCAACTGAAATCAGTAGACAAATGAAAAAGAGACACAAAGAGAAATCATGAAGGAGAATAAGGGAAAGCTAGGCCAAGGAATTCTAGGAAGAAGATTTCAAAATGAATAGTTGTTGACAAGTACAACAGGGAAGCCAGCAACATAAAGATTGGAAGCAGGGACATTGAATCAGACATCTAGAAGAGCTCTCCAATGAGTTGGTGAGTGAGGAGGTCATATTAGAGCAGGTGGGGAGCACTTGAAGGCTGGGTAGAGAGGAGAGAGTTGCTTTCAGAATGCTTGCTATGAAAGGGAAAGAGCTTCACCAAAATGTTGGGGCATTCATTTCATCGAAATGTAATCTCACAAGTGAAAAGGCTAGGGCAGCTTGATGGAATGAGATGGTCAAATGTTTGTTCTGGACTTGTCTTAAAAAGCCAGAAATCAAAAGCCAGGATTTTCCACAGTGATAAGTACACTTTATTCTGGCCCAAACTTGTAGTCTTTTAACTACAAATAAAGTGTTTTTAACTCTGAGACAAGTATATTCACATCATAGTCTCTAGTATTTTTCTTTGATCTCGTTATTACATTTTCCTCCATTGTGTTTTGTGATCACTTACTCCCCCTCGAATTCTTTATCATAATTGAATTTTGCTTTGGAACCAGGGGAACGCCCATTGGTATTCAGGACTCATTCCTGACTCTATTCAAGGATCACTTCTGGTGGAACACGAGCTACCAAATGTGGTGCAGGAAATTGAACTATAGTCAATCTTTTCCTCAATACTATTCTTTCAGCCCTTAACTCGTTTTCTTTTCTTTTTTTATTTGTTTTTAGCCAGCTGTGCTCAAGGCTTACTCCTGGCTCTGTGCTAAGGAATCATTATTGGTAATAATTTGTGGAACCATATGGAGTGCCAGGAGTGGAACCTGGGTTGGCCCTGTGCAAGGCAAGTGACCTTCTCTATGTAGTATCTCTCTGGGTCCCACACGAGGACTATTTGAAAATGTCTGAGGTCCTTACAAAAATCTTAGAAGCAAAGACTGTCTTAAAATGTTTAAATAGGCAAAGTAATAGCAATAAATAACAAGTTTAATTACCAATAAATAGTGCTATTAAACCTCAGTAAATCATTAAAGGCTGACTACAAGCAAGAATGTTGTTAGAAACATGTCAGGGGAGGTAAATATTGAGCCCCCAAATGGTGAATGTGTGGCCCAGAAATGAGTAATGCCTGGCATCCATCACATGCAATAAAAATCTCTGCTCCTATCTTGTTTTTACATATGAAAACCAATGTCTTCTAATTGTGTAGTTGCAGAGTTATGCTCACTCAATTCAAGAGTTGAGGTTATTTCATGGAAGAATCAGAATACAGAGGTACCAATAGCATAGAAGACAACTTCTTAAATTCAGAGGTGGTGAATGAAAAAAGTAATAGATAGAACAGCTACTGGTATTTCCAACTTCACTTTGATTAAGTCATTACTCGAATAAATATCACTCCCACTCACCACAGCAGAAGCCAGAATGACCCAGTGGGTAGTAATAGAAGCTACAAGTGCTTCCGCATTGAGGCTTTATTAGAATGTAGGATCTGGTATATGCTTGACAATCTGTGAAGTATATCAAGCTTAGTTCATACCATCTCTCCTAACAGCCTGCTCTTTTCCTAAAAGGTGACTTCAAGATTAGTATCTAAGCCTGATTACCAGGCTGAAAAACTAAGTGTACTGAACTAATTCACTCACTTCCATCTTATAGTCACTCTTATCTTTATTATTATTCCTACTTCACAAATGAAAAAAATGAGAGTTGAAGAATTAAATATCTCAATCAAGGCATTTAATAGGTAATTCTAATTGTGTCTTACTCTTTTTGTTTTGGGGCCATACCCAGTAATACTGAGGAGTTACTTTTGGCTCTGCACTCAGGAATTACCCCTAGCTCAAGGGAACATATGAGATCTGGTAATTAAACACCAAATAGCCTCATGTAAGGCAAGTGCGGTATCTGATGTCCTATCACTCTGGCCCTTGTGCTTTACTCTTATGTCCATGATTTTAATTCATCTTAAGGTGCCGCTTCTTCAAAAGTTCTGTGGGACTGAATAAGTCTAGTACTGTCTGATAGGACAAAAGTCACTTCCTATCTTAACATATATGTAGGAAAATAAAAATTACAAGTATCAATCAACATGCTAAAAAGTGATTTGATTTACTAATGACTGAGAAAAATCCAAGATATTTAAAAATAGTTATGAAAATAATAATTATCTTCTGTCTTTTGGATACTATATTTGACTTTGTAGTACTAGAATTCTACCAGTGCCTATTAATTCATTATTTTTTCTCCATAAGACAATATAAACACAATCTTTTATTGAAATTCTATTTAAAGTTAGAGACTCTCTACCTTTAATAAATTAAATTGTATCTAATTGGTCTTAACTTTATTAACTTGATGAAATATCTTTGTTCACTTTTGGCTAATATCAATTTTTTTCTTCCACTTATTTTTTAAAAAATGAATATTTAAATATTCAGAAAATTTCATGAATCCTTCATTATTACCAAGACAACCTTTCTGAACAGTAGCACAACTTCATTATGGGAAAACTTCTAGTGTTCTTTTGTCATCTAGTGCCTACCTTCTTAAAACGGGGTCATATAACTGGGGTGGGAGGGAATTGTGACAATTTGGCAGCATTAACAAGCTTCTGAATGTGTTACAATCAAAAATTAAGTAAAAATCACCCCCATGATAAATTCCAGGTGTTTCTGACAGGACTTACCAATGTTGCCTTTCTCAAGTAAAATGACATTATGTGTGGAAAAACTTAAGAAATCCTAATCTATGGTGTTGAAGAGATAGTATTGTGGTTAGGTAGTTACTTAGTACATGGAACCCCATATGGTGTCTCCCTGAGCCTGCCAGGAGTGACCCCTGAGCTCAGAGTCAGGAGTAAACTCGGTAAACATCCATTTGAAGTCCAAAAACAAGACAAGCAAAAAGAAACACTGATCTAGTGAATGAATATCTAAATATACTTTGTGCAAAACAATTTTGAGTCTAAGATATTGAAGGTTTAGGGTATAAGAAACTTATTCATAAGGGATTGAAAATGACAAATAAAGTAGTTTAGATGGTATCTGCAAAGGAATTACTGGGTACCTGACCTTGCGAGAGATCTTGTGAGCACTAAGAAAGACTTGAAATTCTAGGATTTGACATTCTATTTTATTGGGAGTTTTTTTAAAGTGATAACCAAGACAAATTCATGGGTCACTCTTACTCCTAGCTGATATACAGTGTCATTTGGGCCATGTGGAGCCAGGGAATACAAGGGGCACCTCAGTAGTGCTGTGAGGTCTCTCAAAACAAATCAAGCAATGCTTAGAAGGTCAAAATGATACTGGGGTTGAACTGGAGTTGATGATCTGTGTCCTAACCCCTATGCTCTCTTTCTTGTCCCTCCACAATCCTTTAGAATGGGCCCAGTTATAGTGGATTTTTTGACACTAAGAGGGTTAGTTCTATATTTCTTTGGTCAAATATCCTTTGTAGACACTGTGCAACCATTTTTCAATAAAGTGATTCAACATACTGTTAAGAACGTATTAGGCTACTAGAGAGATAGTACAGTGGGTAGGGCATTTACCTGGCACATGGCTGACCTGAGTTCAATCCAATCACCCCATATGATCCCCTGAATTACCATCATAAGTAATTTTTTAAGTACAGAGTTAGGAATAACCGCTGAGCATCAACTCATGTGGCATATACCCAACCCTCACCCCCAAAATGAACATATTAGGTTAGGACCAGAGATATACAACAAATGTGAAGGCTCTTTCCATGAAAATGGCATATACAAATTACCTACACTAAGTAAGGTTCTCCAAGTACTACCAGGAGTGCTACCTGAGCACGGAGCCAGGGGGTAAGTCCAGAGTATATCTAGATGTAGACCCCAAATAAAATAAAACAAAAGAATATTTTATGAATTGAGACAGTCCAGATATTAAGACTAAAACGACAGGATCGGGAGCTCAGAGAAGCTTCAATAACAAAGATACACAAACTGACAACTCAGAAATCTCATTTGTAATGTAGGAAATGTGGTTTTAGAATATAAACAGTTGATTTTTAGAAACATAGGGCAGTACTCCAAGACTCTCTTGAGAGTTCAGAGAAGGGTTCCTAGAAAACCATTGAAAGATTGGTGGGAATCATCAAAGTGTGGAGAAGGAGAAAGGAGGTTTGGGAGAGTAGAAAAATCAAGATATTATGTATGTTTGGAACTGCAATTCTGAAAATCTGTAAAACAAAGAGTTGGAAACAGGGAGAGAGACAGGTGAAATACTATATAACAAATTTCCCATCATTTTGAAGTGGCTCTTTATTTAATAACATGCACTATCCAAATAATAACATGGACTACTTCAAAGCCCAAGCGCAGCACAAAGGGAGCCCTGATCACTTACATTAATGGTGCAGGAAGTAATGACTCGGCATGAGGGTCCTTAGGATGGGATCATGATTTCAGACACCCCTAGTGCTGTACTTGTGCAAAGATGAAACTAGAAAGGGGAACTTCTTCAGTTCTCATCTTCACCCACGCGTCTATAATTACCAAAAACCAACAACGGTTGCAGTGCAACCCATACACATAAACATGGTGAGTTGGCTGAAGCCCCAAAAGTTCTATTTATAGTTTCTGTGAACCTACTAATAGCCTTGACACCCTCTTTGAAAGAGACCCCAAACTGGGAGCCAGGGGTGAAGAAGGAGAAGTCTCAGTGGCAAGAGGAAACAACTACTCTAGGAGCCTTGTTCAACATAGCTCTTTTGTGAATAGCTTTCGAAAACAACCAGCAATCCTAAGAAGCATATCTCAAAATAAACATCCTCCCGAGGCAGCCTAGACACAAACACAGAGCCAAAGGATTTCCAAGTTAGACTTGGAAATTATAGGGTTTAATTGGGAGGTGTGACAGGCACATTATCACAGCTTGGACATTGCACTTGAACTGTGCTTGTTCAGACAAGACAGGAAGTGGTGGAAAAGTGGGAGGTGACACGGTGGAGAGAGGGGGTGGAGGAATCCCATGTTCATCCTTCAGCTGGGGGACTTGAATAAGTCTCATCTCTTTGAGCCTCATTATTTTTCTCTATAAAATGGTCATATGAAACCATCAATTTCATAATATTAGGATTAGATAGAGCCTATAGATCCTCAAATGGTAGTTTTCATAACCATCATATTGATAATGTACTTCATTCAAAATATCTTTTTTTCTTTTTTTTTTTTTTTGGTTTTTAGGTCACACCCGGCAGTGCTCAGGGGTTACTCCTGGTTCCATGCTCAGAAATTGCTCCTGGCAGGCACAGGGGACCATATGGGGCACCGGGATTCGAACCGATGGCCTTTTGCATGAAAGGCAAACACCTTACCTCCAATCTATCTCCCGGGCCCCCATTCAAAATATCTTTATTTAAGCAACTACATGTTTGTAGTTGGGTTTCAGTTATAAAAAAGAGCACCCCCCTTCACCAGTACAACCTTCCCACCACCATTGCCCCCATCTTTTTCCTCTCCCATCCCTTGCCTATATTCGAGACAGACATTCTATTTCTCTCACTCACTACCATTTTCTTGATAGTTGCTAGTGTAGTTATTTCTCTAACTGCACTCATCACTCTTTGCGGTGAGCTTCATATAGTGGTTGGTCCTTCCAGCTCTCATCTCTATTGTCTGTGGGCATTGTTACAATGATGTATTTTATTTTTCTTAAATCCCATAGATGAATGAGACTATTCTGTGTCTATATCTCTCTCTGACTTATAATATAATTTTTTTAAACCAGAATCTCTGAAAGATTTGACTTATATAACTCAGAGTGAGCATTCGTGTTATGCTCTTAGGAATCTTATCTTTTTAAAAAGCAACTAAAAAATTAAAGCATATACATGGAAATTCTTCTGTATAGCTCCGACTACTTTAGAAAGTGGGAACTATACAGGTGTGGGCGGGGTGGGGAGTAGGTAGATCTGGGAAATTGGTGGTGGGAATCCTGCACTGGTGAAGGGGGGTGTTCTTTACATGACTGTAATCATACAACTACAATTATATTTGTAATCACGGTGTTTAAGTAAATATAATTAAAAAAAGAAAGTGGGAACTAACTTAATTTGCTCTATATTTCTATACCTTCACAATTCAAAGATGATATCCACTTATATATTAGAGCTGCAGATTTTATTTTTTTTATTTTCTTTGTGTACGTGGGGGGGTGCTCCCAAATGGTGGTCAGGGCCCCTTCCAGGAATAAAATGGGCCAAATCCAACTTGTGCTGCCCTGAATTATCCAGGCCTCCCCATTGGTATTTGGGACGTATCCAGGGCTATACAAGTCAGTACTCGGGGGACCCCTGAACCAACTGCATGCAATTACATGCAATGCATGAACTCTGTATCTGGCCCTGAAAAATTCATTTCTTACATATTGTGATAAGAAGTAGCCCAAAAGGTGAGATTGTTAAACAACATTAAGTTTATTTTACTATTCAGAAAGATAAAACATAGAACATAGAAGTTCTCTCTCTTAGTAAATATCTATTGCCTCTTAAAGAGCACAAATGATGATTATAATTTTTTTTGTTTTCTGTTTTTGGGCCACACCCGGCAGTACTCAG
>PVKC010022862.1:0-17512 GCA_004027635.1 Crocidura indochinensis
TATAAATAAAGTTTATTGATTACTGCTATATTTGAATTGTTAATAGCTCTCTTAATAACTATAAAATTGTTCAATAATGGGACTGGAATGATAGCAAACAGGTAGGGCATTTGCCTTGCATGTGGCTAACCAAGGTTAGATCCCCAACATCCCATAAGGTCCCCTGAGCCTGCTGGAAGCAATTTCTGAGTGCAGAGCCAAAAGTAATCCCTGAGTGCTGCAGGGTGTGGCACCCCAAAATAAAATCCAAAAATATAATGAAATAAGTAAAAAATAAATTTAAGAAAAATAAAATATATTATTGTAATAATACACAGAGATAACAGGTGAGAGTTGGACATACTGGTCCAAGATATGAAGCTAACCACAAAGTGTGGTGAGTGCAGTTAGAGAAATAGCTACATTAACAACTATCATAACAATGGTAGTGAGTGAGAGAAATAGAATGCCTGTCTCGAGGACAGGTGGAGGGGATGGGGTGCATTGGTGTTGTAATGTTGCACTGTTGAAGGGATGTTTTCTTTTTATGACTGAAGTCCAACTGCAAACATGTTTGTTTGTAATCATGGTACTTGAAGAAAGTCATATTTAATTTTTTAAAACACTAATAAATTATCATCATTCAAACAAACATTACAAGAATCGTATAGTATATGCTTTTTCATGACATTATATTATCGGGTGAGTTATCTGAGATAAAATAATTAAAATAAAATAGGTTATTTCAAGACCAACATCTTTTATAGGAGATTTCTCTAATACTTGTAATACTAGTGAATCAAATTTGATTCACAATAGTGAATAGGGTATTTGGAATAGTGTGAAAGGTTGAAGGTTATGTGAATGAGAACTTACTTCAAATAAAAAATATGATCCAAATCAAAAGTAAACCATATATATATATATATAAATTTCATTATCCACTTAACTATTATCACACACTTGAGTTGTTTTCAGATCCATGTTATTATAGGTTTACAATTAACACAGGCCTGCATATATCTTTTCCAATAAATTTTTGTGTTCCTGGGATAGTTGTCAAGGAGTAGTGTGTGTAACTTGGTCATCTGGTAGCTCTATTTTCCTCTTTGTATCTCCAGACTCTTCCACAGAGAATAAGTGTTATAATTGCATCAACAGTTTATAATCTCTCCAAAAGTAAATTAGGTTCCTTTTGTTTGCTTTTCTTTTCGTTTCTTTTGCTTTGGAGCCACACCTGACTTATTACTGATACCTCATATCCAGGCATTACTCCTAATAAGGTTAGGACATTATACGAATGCTAATGATCAGATTCAGGTCATTGGTGTACACATTGAGCTCTTTCTTCACTCTCTCCAGCCCTTCTGAGGGTTCCTATTTAAGGAAAGATGAAACACTGCACTTGTTTACAAAAATAGAACAAGATAGTAGCATCTCAAGGAAATTAATTTAGGAGAAAGAAAACTATCAGATCATCTCACTCACAAGTAGGATATAAAGAAACAACATCAATTAAAACAACCCCCCACACTCTAATCAGAAAAATGACATTGAGAGAACAGGGAGGTGATATAAAATAAGAAACCCAAGGATAATGACAGAAAGAATTTGGCACTTTTATTGTGAGAGTGGTGCAGCAGCAGTATATTTTTAAATCATAAGTATTGACATTGTAGTGAACCTAATAGTACTTTGATGACAAATAAAAATAGATAAAAAAATAAAGGCTTAAATTGAACTGACTACTTACATTGGAGAGATGGTGGAAAAAACTTCAATGTTTGATCTATTTCCTAATATTTTTTATTTTAGGACCTCAAACCAGGACCTGAGACTGAGTTTAGCATTTCACTCTGGGTTTGGAGTTCTAACTCCAATATAATTAGATAGATGATAGATAGATAAATAGATAGATAGATAGATAGATAGATAGATAGATAGATAGATAGATAATTCTATAAATTTTCATTAAAGGAAATATTTTACCCATTTCTAGAAGACTGTTGAAGTTAAAATGTTTTCTATATTTAGTAACACCTCAGTTACTATATCAAGATTGTTCCAGAATAATAAAGTATGATTTAAGGGTAAATATTAAAAATATTTATTCCATTAAAAAATTGAAGCTCTGTCCTCTATTCTGCTTACAGAAAAATACCAAGTGAAGACTAATGATTAGATTATTTTTAAGTATTTTGTTTCACTTGCTTCAAATTGTTAGTCTTATTATTGTTTCTTCTAATAAATTATTAACTGAGGAACTAAGATTGAATCTTCCTCCATTGTGGGGACAAGCTACAAAATTCTATTAACATCCTTTGATTTTGTGCATCATTCTTATTTGAAGTAAGATACCAAAATTAACTGATTTGCATAGAAGACATCAAATACATATGAAGAAAAACCTATTGTCTGCAATTTAAGCCCAAGATACACTAATAAAAGTAACTGATTTGTATTCACTGGTATCATTTTGATTTTTTGCCTTCTCTCAGACCATCTGGAAGCTTTCTGCAGATAATACCCAGCTCAGTTATTGTAAATAGAGTGTTGCTAATTATGGAAGAAAATCAATTATCAGTTTTTTTCTCTCTTTATTGGGCCTTTCAGTGGATGGTGTTGTAGCTTTTATTACATTAATCTTTTTCCTTCATGACTTAAGCTATAATTCCTCTTAAGCTTTCCTCATTCCATTCTTGCCTTATTCTATTGCTTTATAATGCTTTGTTCCTTCTATATACCACTAAACAATGTTTTTTCCTTCAATATTTTAATTGCTTTTTAAAAAAGTTTTTTTGTCTAGAAACACTAAACCTTGTGTTAGGATTTTATTGCAATTAATACTTTAGGTGGTTTTCTTATTTCTTTTTGTCTACAAACAGTAAACCTTGTATTAGCATTTTGTCATAACTATTTGTCTTCACTTATAACCTCTGACTAAAAGATGTCTTTCCTATTCACCCTATCCTTTGCTCAGCAAGTTTGTTAGGATTTTTAATGTACATGCATTTTTCAAGTCTTAATGGCCAAAGTGGATTGTTCCAACAGTCTTCTGTTGGTGTGAGTGATATTCATTCATGGCAAGAATAAATATCTAACCATATTTTAACCACATTTTCTCACTAAATAAATGTACTGAATCTGTCCATATGGGCTGGGCAAACAAAATCACTTCACTGATATATGCCTTTCATATACAAAGTAAACTTGGGGGGTCTGAGTGATAGCAGAGTGGTATGGTGTTTGCCTTGCATGTGGCAAACCCGGGGAGAACCTGGGTTGGTCCCTAGCATCCCATATGGTCCCCTGAGCCTGCCAGGAGAGATTTCTGAGCAAAGAGCCAGGAGTGACCCCTGAGCGCTGCTGGGTGTGGTCAAAAAAGGTAAACTTAAAGAGAGATATAGGGCCACCTGAACATTTCTATAAAGAGAAGACCCTGTATAATTGGAATACTTGTGTTGGTCTCAATTTAATTTTCAGCAAGAACCTTTTTATATTATAGCTTTAACATTATTTTAAAATTTATACAGTCATTGTAATTCTATTATTTAATAATTTTACTACAACTATCTTGCATGTTACTGATCCAGGTTTCATCCCTGACACCCCATATGATTTCCTAAGCACTGCTAGGTATGAACCCTGAGTGAAGGTCAAGAGTAATTCCTAAGCATTGCTAGATATAGCTTCAATCCCCAAATAAATAGCAGAGTGATTTACCCTTTTAAATTTCCAAAAAATTATAACATTTATTATTATATCATTATCTTAAAGGATTTAACTTTCTTTTATTTATAATTATTTTGAGTGGGTTTCCCAAGAAGTGCTCAGGGTGGCTGGAGTCACCTTTGGAAGTTCTTAGCAAAAAGGATGGTTCAATGAAAGCATGCAAGGATACAGTGCCAATTGAGAAATGCATCAGAAATAGTTCAGGCCACCCTATAGGTGATTGGCATATTCAGGGCTAGACCCAGTAATGAACAGAAGACCATTTAGTGCTAAGGATTAATCTGGTCTAGGCCAATGCCTAGACCAACTTTAAAGATTCATGCAACTTTAAAGATTCTTAGATTCTTTTACTGTATACATTTGCAGTCTATCTCTAACTCAGCAGTGAGAAAGGAACTCTCATTCACTACTGGTGGTAATGCTACTTGGCCCAATCACTAAAGAAAATAGTATAGAGGGTTCTTACTAAGCTCAAAATTGAGCTGCAATCTCCTTTTGGGTATCTATCCCCAGGACAGAAAATCATTCATCCCAAAGGATCTCTGTGCACCACTACTCATTGCAACACTCAATACAATAGCTAAGACTATGAATCAACCTAGATGCCCAAAATCAGACGAGTGGATCAGGAAAATGTGGTTACATAAGGAATGACACAATCACGAAATTTACAGAAGCATGGATGGAATTAGAGGATATGTTAAATAAAGTAATAAAGAAGACGGATACAAGCAGAATGATGTCACATATGTGGTATTTACAATAAATGCAAGAAGAAACACAGTGGTCTAAATGGTAGATATCTTGAACATCATAGCTGCCAGGTATAGCAAGCAAAGGGAGCAAAACAAGTAGAAGAGAAGAAACACAAAGACTTTATTCTCTTTTGTACTAAAAGAAACATGCAGCAAAAGAAACAGCTGTTTTGATTGAACAAGTGTTCAAACAATTGCTCACAATAGAGGTCTATAAAATAATGTTCTAATGCTTTTATCCACAGAAACAGGTACATAATATGTTTGGAAGCCAGGAACTTCCAATACAATGCTCACTATTAGAACATTTTAGTGTCTTAATTTTAATATGTTTATAATAACTCTTTAACATCTTTGTTCACAGTGGTTCTTGAAGATATAGGTTGATCACCTTAGTTTTGCATTTCAGTGGTCTATCATGCAAGACTCCAAATACAGTGCTCAATATGGTGATATCTTGACAAAATACTCTATTTTTTTCTATTTTCCATTTGATGATGCCTATTATTATGATATAATGCTTATTGTCACAGAGACTATTGAAAAAGGCAACTGTGCACCATAGACTTTTGTTACCATCCATGTTCATTGATCTGCAATTTACTTTTTTCAAGTTAAGCTTGTTTACTATTATATCATAATGCCCAGATTGTCAGTTTGCTGTCAGGAAAGAAACATGGATGCTCGACACTTGATATACAATAATTCATGGGATAGGATCCTTTTTCAGTGCTCACTACTATATTGCTCTAGACATGAATATTATGATTGTTCTGAGAATGCTCTATGCACAATATAAACCCCAAAACTTTTATTTAGCAAAGTTTACCCTCACCAATGATGATTTGCCTAGAAAGGGGAAAACCTTTCCCCCTGATTGGCTGGCCATATATTTTAAGCTCTCTGACCCATTCCACAAGGGTCAGTTCTTCAACTGCAACCTACGAATCAAATTGTATAAGTTGGTATGTGTGTGAGTATGTATATGGTGGACACCACTTCTGTGTCTATCTAATCTGTATTGTACAGAATGCCTGTCTATGTTGTATATAGTCCTTGTTATATTTAACCCTTCCTAATCCCCCCCACTTCTTACCACCTTACAAATCCTTTACTATCCTCTCAATTTAACCTCCATTTAATTCTTTTTACTCTCAATTCTTTACTCCTCAAGAACTAGAACTTTCCCTCTTCCCCAACAAGCTGCCAGCCTGCACCCAAAGCTAAAGACAACTTCCTGACCCACCTTGTCTAGTCCCAGGAAGAAGTGACTGCTACAGGCTCCTGCAGATTCACTCTATGCTATCCATTTTCTCTCACCTCCCCTCATTGTGGAATGTTGATTGTTACCTGATAGCTCAGCTCAGGGACACTGCCTGATCCCAGACTTCTGTGAACAAGAAGACCACAGCGCAGGATGAAACAGTGCTATGGATTGTATTCCCCCTAGACTATTTCAAAAGATTTAAAGGGAATATCTATATGTCTTTTGTAAATTTTCATAGATGCATTTCCTTAATTATGATTCCTAGTGTTTATTTCCATATTTTGAGATTGCTTCCACAAATTTTTTGAACTTCTTAGAAAATTCTAGTAGATAAGTCTCTCTAGGGATCTGAGTTCAGGTTTTGAACCAGGGTATAGAAACTGTTTAGCTTTTTATTTTTACCCCTATATGCATCAGTCATATCAGGTAGCATTCCTATTTGCATTGGCACAATAAAATGATAAAATCTTACATCTAACTTCTCCAATATTAGCTGTACCTATGTAAAAAAAATACCCTGTCATCTATTTTTTTGAATTATCTGCATCATCTAGATAGGGGCTCTCCTTTTTAATAGAACCTTGGGACATGAATTACTTTGTTTTACCTCATATTTCTGTGTCTTTATACAAATTGAGAAAGGATAAAAAGAGATGGGTCCCAAGGTTCAAGTGATCTCAGGTGCATTGGTGGGATTAAAAATGTCAGAACTAAATATCCAAGCCAAAGTCAATGACAAGAGAATCAAGAGACTTAAACTGTAACAATCTAAACTTAAAATGGACCTGTTATACTAGTAGGCCAGGGGGCAAAGGGTGGAGGTATGGTATGGATGCTGGGAATTTTGTTGGAGGAAGGTCAATACCTCCCTCCAGTGAGAATGGGCCTAATTCAATGTCACTGTATGCCTAAAATCCAGTTATAAAAGACATGCTATTCACAATGGTCTTAATCATAATTTTTAAAAAGACATATTGCAATAATATACAGAGACAAATATGAGTGCTAGAAGGAACAGTCATGATATGAAACTTGCCACAAAGAGTGGTGAGTACATTTTTAGCAATATCCACAATGACAACTACCATGACAATGAAAGTAAGAGGCATTTCTCAAAAAAAGACAGAGGTCTGGATTTGGGGAGGAAAATGGAGAACAAAGGTTGTGGAAAAATTGCACTGGTGAAGGGTTTTGTACATTCTATGACTGAAACCTAATTGTGAACATTTCTGTAATGACTAAGATATTTAAAGTATTTTAAAATAAATTGTAAATAAATAAATGATAAAGATTAAAAATAACAAGAATCATTAGTGTGGTTGTGGAGAGAAAGATATTATTATTCACTGCTGGTGTGAATGGCATCTATTCCAGTCTTTCATGAAAACAATATGGATTTACCTTAAAAAAACCTGGAAACTAATTCAGCTATATCACTCCTAGGGATAAAGCCTAGTAATATAAAAACACAATACAAAAATGACCTTTTACTACTATGTTTATTGTGGCACTATTTACCATAGCCAGAGTCTGGAAGCAACCCAGGTGTCTAACAATAGATGAGTGACTAAAGAAACTGTGATCTATATACACAATGGAATATCATACAGCCAATGGGAAAAATGAAATTTGCTTATATATGGATGGACATAGAGATCATTATGTTCTATGAGCGTAATGAGTCAAGGGGAAGGTATAAATACAGAATAATCTGACTCATCTGGGGAATATAAGGGAATATAAAAGACATTAGGGAGATGATATGCAGAGACAATCCATGTTATGAAATTCATGGTAGGAAGCTTGCCACAAAGAACAGAGACTAGTTAGAGTACTGAAGGGTCTAATAGGAAAGAGACAATCATTGCACCCCTTCATTTGCAATTGTGTACAACCCAGAATGTGAACAAAAAGAAGAGGAGAGTAAGAGAGAGATTAAAGTAAAATGCATGCTCCAGAGGCAGGAAGGGGACGTTGGGTGGGAAGGAAGAGGACATCAGGAAGGATGAGAGGGAAACTGTTGGCATTGGTGGTGGGAAATGTGCACTGATGAAGGTTGCTATACATTATAAGGCTGTAACTCAATCATAAACAGCTTTACCAGTGACAAAACTGTAATAAAACCTGAAAAACCTTGTAACCATGGAGTGTAAATAATAAAATAGAACAAATTTTAAAAGGATATAAATGACCCTTTCAAAATCTTCCAGAAAAAAATAGATTTGTATAGTAAAATGGCAAACTAAAAATTAGTGTGCAAAAATCTGTGACTTTTCTATATACAAATAGTGAAAGAGAAGAGACATTTTAAAAATGCCATTCAAAATTGGAAAATAAAGTACCTCAGAGTCAACTTAACTAAAGAGATGAAAGACATACAAAAATACTACAAAACACAGCTTCAAGAAATAAAAGAATACACACTGTAACTGAGACTTAGATACTGCTCACAGATGGGGAATATCAACATCATTGAAATGGTTATAATTCCCAAAGATTTTTACCTATGTAGTGCAATCCATATAAATATACCCAAGATATTCTTCAAAGAAGTCAATAAACTGTTTCACACTTCATATGGAACAATAGATATTCATGAATATCCAAAGAAATTCTTGGGAAAAAGAAGATGGGAGGTTTCATTTTCCCCAAATAAATGCTCTACTATAAAGCAGTCATCATTAGAACAGCATGGAACTTGAATTAAGACAGATAATTAGGTGAATGGAATAGAATCAAGTATTCTGAGACTGACCTTAATTATATAATCAATTAATCTTTGCTTAAAGAGCAAGAAATATAAAGTGGAACAAGGAATGTCTCTTTAACAAGTGATGTTGGGAAACATTTCAGCTACATATAAAAAGTAATCTTTAACACTATGCAAAAATGTCAAATAAAAATTTATTAAAGACGATATCAGTATGAAACTATAAGGTACATAGAGAAAAACATAGGAAGAAAAATCCATGGCATTGTAGCTAAAGACATATTTAAAGATAAAACACCACTGGCCAAGGAAGTGGAAACAAAGACGAACAATTGGGACTATATTAAATTGAGAAGTTTCTGCACCTCAAAAGAAATACTAAATAATATACAAAGATTACCCAAAGAATGGGGGAAACTATTCTCCAAACATCCCTAAGACAAGAAGTTAATATCTAAGATGTGCAAGTAACTGATTGAATAAAACTCCTTCAATAGATGGAGAGAAGAAATGAACAAATTTTTCCTCAAAGAAGAAAGGCACACGAAAATTAGTGCTCCACTTCATTAATCATTATGGAACAGCAAATCAAAACAATGAGTTATCATATACCAAAGATACCACAGAGCAAGGGACTCTTACTCAGTGCTGGTGGGAGTATAGGCTGATCCAGACTTTTGGGCAAACAATATAGATATTCCTCAAAAAAAATAGAAATTGACCTTCCACAAGATCCAACAATACAATACCTAGGGATTTACTCTAGAATCTAAAAACACCAGGCAGAAAAATCCCTTTAATTTTTATGTTTTTTGCAGTACTACTTACAATATCCAGAATTTGGAAGTAATTCAATTGTCCAAGAATCGATAAGTAGATAAAGAAATATCGGCACATGTCTATACAATGGAATACTATACAGCTGTTAGGTAAAATGAAACAATGAAATTTGCTTATACATGGATGGATATGGAGATAATATGTGATTAAAATAATTAAGAAAGAGAGGGATAGAAGTAGCATAACTCAGTTGTAGGATATAAGAAATTTAATGAATTGTATTGCAATAATATCCAGAGACAAGAGATAAAGGTCCTGAGGCTCAGTCCATAATAGAAAACTTGCCACAAGGAGTGGGGAGTGTAATTATGGCAGATAAGAGTTCACTATAATAATAATAATAATAATAATAGTTGGAACTTATTCTAGAGAATTGTGATAAAGTGATATGAATGATATGAATGATCCCTTCATTAAAACCACAGTGTCAAAAATGGAAAAGGGTGTGTGAGAGACAGGGAGGAGTAAAAACAATTTCATAACCACAGTCTTTAATAAAATAATTAAAATGAAAAAATAAAGAAGCAAGAATAATAAGGAGAGGTTAGTTATTTACACTGTACAGATATTCCTCAACAAATTACAAACAGAAACTTCATAAATAGTTTTCCCAATTCTGAGTACTTTTATAAATAAGTTGATGATTTTATTCCAAGATACATCTGCATTCTCATGTTTATCATAGCATTATTTACAATAGCCATGAGTTGTAAAAAAGCTAACTGGTCAGTGAAATAATTAGATAAATATGGGGTTGAAATAAACGCAAAGCTATTGGTACTACTCAGCTATAAAAATAAAGTTCTGTTATTTCAAAACTATGGGTAAACCTAAAGGGCATTTTGCTTAGAGTAACAAAACAAAGGCAAACACCATGTGTTTTTAATAATAAAATGAAACAAAACTAACAAATGAGCCAATTAAAACAAAAATAAGCATTTAGACTCTAAGACTAAATTTATGTTTTCTAAAACAGAAGGGGAACCTGGGTGCATAAATCAGGTAAAGGGTATGGTAAATTATGGAACTAGACTATTAGTGGTAAACAAAAATGTAGAATAAACAGATGTTGATTTATAAAAAGTGTTCACTTGAAACCTATATCCTGTTATAATCCAGTATCATATCCATAAAACATAAAAATTAAGGCAAAATAAATCTAAGAAATTAAAAAATATCATGCACATTCATACTATGCATTATGGTAAAGTCAACACATATTTCTTTCCCTCCTAATTTATTACGGTAATGTTATATTGAGTGTCCCCCACCTGCCTCCTATTTCATTCTAGTTGTTTCCTTCTCTATTAAGAATTCCCTGATAGTGCTCGTGGGAGTGGTTGCAGGATCATAGATGGTTCAGAAAATTGAACCCATGTCAACTTCATGTCTCTCTGGTCCGTAAATTACATAAAAGTTAAATGATGAATTTTTCGTTTAGTGCAAACACTATAAAAACAAACAGCAGCAGGGCAACAAATGAATAATACTAACTATAAGTTAAAATGGAAAACTGACGTTAAAACCAAACATGTGCGGTCTTACTTAAACATGAAAAAATTGTCCTCAAATATAGAATATAAAAAAAGAACTCTTAGGCCAAGGGGACTTCTAACTTCCCCAATACTTACTATGCCTTTGAAGAAAAAGGGGGAAGAAGGAGGAGGAGGAGAGGAAGAGGAGGAGGAGAAGGAGGAGGAAGAGAAGGAGGATGAGGAGGAGGAGGAGGAGGAAGAGGAGGAGGAGAAGGAGGAGGAGAACAAACCTTTTGATGTAGTTACTGGTTGGGGTTTTTTGACTGTTTTCTTTTGTTTTTTTCTTTTTTTTTTTTGGTCTTTTTCATAGTTGCTGGCTTTAGTTTTTGTTTTTGATTGTGTTTTTTGTTTTTGTTTTGTAAATTTTTCTTGTTATTGTTTTGGTTTTTTGTTGTTTTGGTTTTGTTACCTTTTTCTTTTTTCCCCTTCCCTCTTTCAAATTGATATTCATAACATCTAGAAGGAGCCTTCCTAGTTTAGCTTTCCTTTCCTTTCTTTGTTCTTTTCATTTTTCTTTTTCTCTATCTCCAACAGAACCACATTGCTTGAATCATCTTGTTCAGCCTCATAAATTGAGGAGGAGGGAAAAGAATGGGATCAGGTCCAGACATTCGCATGAATATTTAGTGGAATAAATAAAATGATCAGCCCTGAACATCAAACCCAAAGTCAACGACAACTTAATCTATATATAATCCACAGCAAGCTGTACAAGTGGGGACCAATAACACTAGTATTCTGGGGGTGGGGTGGGTAAAGAAGGGAGATATGGGATGCATGCTGGGAACAGGGGTGGATGGAGAACTTTACGGGTGGTGGGAAAGCCCCTGATTCATTGTCACTACCTTAAATATTACTGTGAAAGATATGTAATTCACTTTAACCACAAAAAAAATTTAAAAAAAAACACCTCTTTCTTTTGGAAGGAATTTACACCTAGGATAGAGATACCTGATTTATTGTTTAAGTTTTCTTGCAGAAACACTCTACACTCAATATTCAAGTACAACTCAAACATCATATTTTATTTTTATTACTTTTAGTAATTTTCATAATATTGAATTTATATGGGAAAACAGTCTCATTGGTATTACTTATTGATCAAAGTTCTTTTTATAAGAAGCGTGAGACTTTGCCAGCAGCGGGAAATAGTTCTTTAGCTAAAGCTTTATTAAAAACGAATTTTAGAAGGGAAATTATGAGCTACAATTTCAATGCACTGCTTCTAAACACTACTAAGAACTTTAAATTCTCAGAAAGACATGATCAACCTGATTATAATGATTTGAATTTATCTGCTAAATATTTTTAATCTTCTTTCTAGTTGCTGTAATTGACTAAATGATGCAATAGGATTTCCTTTTGCTTCTATTTCTCATAGGTAAAGAAACTTTCAACTTTGAAAGAATCATTAAAAAATAACATCATTCCCTAGACACAGATAATGCTCTTCTTTTTTTAGTTATAAATCTACTATTATTGCAATCATGGTCTCCAAGAAATTATCAAGCACTATGATAAACCATAAAACTACTATTAACAATAACAAGTTCATAAAGTGGAAAACTATATACTCAATAGAGATAAATGTGTTATATTTCTATATGCAGTGATTTAAAAATAAAGAAAATAAGGAAATAGTTGCACTTATAGATGCATAAAAAGATATCATACATGGAAAGTAAGCCAAACCAAAAAAAAGGACATAACTTATAAAATATTACTAAATTGGGAAACTACAAGTGATCAGAGAGATAGTAGCAGTTTTTAAGAGTTTAGCTTCATCCTGATGACTGCAATTCAAATGACTGACACCAAATAATATAGTCCCCTGAGAACCACTATGGGTCCCTCCTTATTACAGAGCTACTAATGGCTCCTGAGTCCTTTTGTTTATGATACCAAACCAAACCAAACCAAACCAAATCAAATCAAGAAAAAAATATAAAAACTAGGAATCATAAGAAAATTCTAAAATAAACAGAAAACACAAAGTAAGAGAAGCAACTAATCTTCATATTAGAAAAGAAAACATCCTATTAAAATGAGCATCTCAATAAACTGAAGCACATGATTTGCATGCAGAAGCTTCACATATAATCCTTGGCATTACATGGTCTCATGAACAATGCTAGGGAGCATCTTCCAAGTACTGAGAAGGGAGTATGTTGTGTGTGGCTCTAAACAAGAAATAAAAAATTTTTGAATCAAAATTAATTTTTATTTTAGGCATCATGATTTATAATATGATAATATCAGACTGTAATGCATAGCATGTCTGAAACGTACACTCCACATGAGTGTCTAGTTCCCTCTGCCACTATCCCAGGATTCCCCTGACTTTCCCTATTCTCCATTTCATTTCTCTGTGGTAAGCTTCCTACTAAAGACCAGTTCTCAATTTTTACTGCATAAGGGCATTTATTCTACCCATTTATTTGTTTATATACCATTTATGATAGAGATAATTCTTGGTCTTCTCCTCTACTTCTAACTGTTTTCTCTACATGATATTCTCCATATTCATTCACATGACAGTAAATTTCACCTTTTCTCTTTTAATATTTTTATTTAAAACATTATGATTTACAAAGTTATTCATATTTGGGATTTAGACATAAATGTTACAGGAACAAGTGTCAACTTCCATCCACCAATGTTCCCAGAATGCAACCCATGCCACCATACCTGCTCCAGTCTGTCAACCTAACATGCCTGTTTTAATTTTTTAATTTTGGTTGTTAAAGTTTGATTATCATGATTTCATTGTTGCTGACTCTGGCTTGGATATTTACTTTTGTCCTTTCTTAACAGCACAAATGCGCCCAAGACCCTTTAGCCTCTGCCCCCCTTTCTTTCAAATTTGTCTTTCTCTTCCACCCAATTTTTCCTTCTTTTCACTATATTCTGTGACTTACTTTGTTCTTGACTATCTCCATTTAAACCATTGCATTTTCATGCAGTTATTCTGTGCCACATATATGTGATGTTATCCTATATTTATTCTTCTTTTTAATTAATTAACATAATATCTTCCAGTTTCATTCGTGTTGCAGAAAATTGCATCATTCCTTATATAGTATTCCACTGTATACATGTAGTTCTTCATGATACATTTGTCTGTTATTGGACGTCTCGATTGATTTCAACGTTTTTTTATTGTAGTGAGTGTTATTGTAGTGATAGATAATAGAAATCTCTTACTTATTCTAAAAGTTGTATATCATTGTATGTATGTGGCTTATTTTCTTTATCCAGTCATCTGTTCTTGGGCACTTGGATTACTTCCAGATTTTGTCTACACATATAGTGCTGGAATGATAATAAAGATCTAAATGCCCTTTCTGAACAGAGTTCTTGTTCCTTAGTGATAGAACTAGAGTTATTTGGTCATATAGAAGTTTGATTCCTAATTTTTTGAGAAAATTATCTGGACAATTTGGCATTTCACAAGCTGTTAATTAGGATCCCTCTTTTTTTATCACTTCCACAACAGATTTGGTTGTTTTAGTTTGTTATTATCTGTCAGTCCTTCTAGCATGAAATGATTAACTCATATTTTGATCTGCATTTCCTTGATGATAAATGATGCATATGAATTTTGTCCATTTGTATGTCTTGTTTGAGAAGGTGCTGTTCATGTTTTCACCCTAATTTTAGTGGGGTTGAAAATTTTCATTAAAAAGTTCTAGAATTACTTAATGTATCTTGGATATTAACCCTTTATTGGATAAATGGTGTAAAAAAGTAATGTTTAAAGAAACACAAATTTCTCATTAAATAGATAAAATTAGAGCAGAAAATAGAAAAGAAATAGTACAAATGGTAAGGTTCTTGTCTTGCCCAAAGCTGACCCAACTTTCATCCCTGGTATTCCCAAGGATTCTCCCAAGTCCATCAGGAATGACCCTGAATACTAAGGCAAGATTGCCCTGAATTCCCTGAGCACAGCCAGTGTGCCACGATAAAATAAATTATAGGACTAGCCCAATAGTCTTGTAAGTGAAAAACCCAGGTTCAATTCCCAATTCTATATGGTTCTCTGAGCCTATTAGGAGTGATTCTTGCATGTAGAGTCAGTAATATGTCCTGTGCACCTTTAGGTCTGCACCTCCCCAAAACAAAACAGATTAATGATTTATTGCATGCAAGGCAAACGCCTTACCTCCATGCTATCTCTCTGGCCCTTTCTTTTATCTTTTTATTCGTTTTTATTTTTGGAATTTTGGACCCCCTTCAGTGATAAGGCATTACTCCTGGCTGCACTCAGAATTCACTTCTGGCAGGTTCAGGGAAAAATATGGGATGCCAGGGATGAAAACCAGAAGGCCACTTGCAAGGAAAGCACCCTACCTGCTGTGTTATCACTCCATTCTTTTTTCTTATTATAAAAATTATCATTAAATTTAATTATTATTATCCTGCCATTTTTTATTATTTATTTATTTTAAGTAATATATTTATTTAAGCATCATGGTTACAAACATGTTTGTAGTTGTATTTCAGTCAAAGAAAAAGCACACCCCCTTTCACCAGTGCAACTTTTCTACTACCAATGTCACCCATCTCTGTCTTCCTCCCCACTGCCTTTCTTTGAGACAGGCATTCTACTTCTCTCACTACCATTTATGTGATAGTTGTTGGTGTAGTTATTTCTCTAACTGCACTCACCACACTTTGTGGTAAGCTACATATCATGAGCTGGTCCTTTTAAACCTTATCTCTATTATCTCTGGATATTATTACCATACTGTTTTTCATTTTTCTTAAATTCCATAGATGAGTGAGACTATTCTGTGTTTGTCTATCTCCCTCTGACTCATTTCACTCAGTATAATAGTTTCCATGTCCATCTATGTATAGGCAAATTTCATGGCTTCATTTTTCCTGACAGCTAATAGAATTCCATTGTTTAGATGTACCATGGTTTCTTTAGCCACTCATATGTTTTCGGGCACATGGGTTGTTTTCAAATTCTGGCTATTGTAAATAGAGCTGCAATGAATAGAGGCAGGCAGAGGACAATTTTGTATTGTGATTTTATGTTCCTAGGGTATATCCCTAAGAGTGGTATTTCTGGATATTATGGGAGCTCAATCTCCACGTTTTTGAGGAATATCCATACTGATTTCCAGAAAGGCTGAACTAGATGTCATTCCCACCAGTAGTTGAGAGTTCCTTTTGCTCATATCACTTCTAGCACTGGTTGTTCTTGTTCTTTGCAATGTGTGCCAGTTTCTGTGGCATGAGATGATACCCTGTTGTTGTTTTGATTTGTATCTTCCTGATGATTAGTGATGTGAGGCATTTTTCTGTGCATTTTGGCTATCTGTATTTTTTTTTTTTTGCTGAAGTGTTTGTTCATTTCTTCTCCCCATTTTTTGATGAGTTTGATGTTTTTATTCTATTCTTTTTAAATATCTTTGCCCTCACTTGTCTGGAAACAAATGAATTATGGTCAAGGATGTCAACTCTGTGATGCATTTACTTTAAATGAAGTAAATAAAAAGGAAGTGAAGTCATAAATGCATACTTACTGTAATTACCATATTAATTAATGTAATTAATGAGCATAATATTTAAAGCAGTAATACTAAATTCTAATATTTTATAAATTAAATAAGTTTACTAATATTTTATATCAGATTATACCATCCTGGAGGTAGAAGTGATAGTGCAGTGTATAATTAATGCTTTGGGCAATAGAGTTATATTAACAGTGATCACGAGGATGGGCCATTTTACAATTTCTTTTTGAATTTTATATTTAATAGTTATATTTTTCAATGTATCTATATTCATATTTATTTGTTTTGGTGATTCCTAATTACTTGACATTGCATGGAACTGTGAATGAGATTAAAAAATTTCAACACACTGAATCATCCCAGATAAATAAGTTTGCAGACTGAGAATTCGGTTCCTCCTGGAAGTCCAGCATCTACATCTGACATCTTCCAGTTCCACAACTGAATATCATCAAGCCACCAAAATATCCCAGCTTCACATTTCCTGGATATCTCCTCCAATTTTCACAATACTTACAGCCCAATAGAAACACAGAAAGTTTCATGAAAAAGTTGTATAGAGGCTCATCAAAGTCAATGAGCAAAAAAAGTAACACAAAAGGCTAAACTGGAACCCAGCAATTTGGGAAATTCTAAATGACTTGAGTAATATGATTATGAAGTATAGCTATCATAAATTGGCTTTTACTACTCTATTTTTAGTCAGTCCATTTACCTTTTGTTATAACCAGCAATATGATGCAAATGTGTTTAGGCCTGCTAATTGGGAAGATTTGGGGATCATTAGAAACCAGGTGGAGGGTAGGTCAGTCTGGTGGTGGGACTGGTGTGGGAACATTAAATTTCTGAAAATCTAAAAATGAATAAATTTTACATCCCAGTGTTTAAAGAAAAAAGAAAATTTCTCTTACTTTTGAATATGTGGCAAATTTAATTAACTAATCCTAATATATTTAAACATCATTGCAGTAAAAATTTTACTTGGTCGTGATATAGGATCTATTAATGCATCCATATTTGGATAGAGGCTTTTATTTTTCTCAAAACCCATGGATGAGTGAGATCGTTTTGTGTTTCTCTCCCTCTGACTTATTTCACTCAGCATAATAGATTCCATATACATCCATGTATAGAAAAATTTCATGGCTTCATCTTTTCTTTTTCTT
>PVKC010022863.1:0-17512 GCA_004027635.1 Crocidura indochinensis
CTGTTCTCAAATAGCTCACTCTGCCTTAGATTCCTTCAAAAGTACCTGGTCCATGATAACCACCAAGAAAGAATGAGCTACTTAATAAACTGGAATGATTCATATAAGATACTATTTACAAGTTAAGACCCATATAATCAGTGGAATTTTGTTTTAGTTTCTAGTTACTTAAACCTAGTTAGTATTTATTTGTGAAATGAAAATAGCAGTTAATTCTGAATAAACTAAAGTAAGGCAGCATATGTTCCTGATCAAAATCAGAAAATGTTTGGAAGTCGAAGATTTTGTCAGTTAGAAAATTTAAGAGTCATCATTGACTCTCAATAAATCAAGAGTCAATATAAAAATTACTGTTCCAATAATAAACAGTAATTCCATTCAGTAATAATAATTCAAGTTAGTCTATGTTGAGTCATTCCTACATTTTCTTAATGATGAGAATAAGAATAGGTAACAGTTGAGCAGGGATGCTGAACAAAACAGTATAATCAAATTAGGTTTATTATTATGAATACTGTTGCTATCTGTGTGCAAAACACACAGAAAAATAAAAATTATAGATTATAATTTTTGCATTTCTCATAGTGTCTAGAACAATTGGAGAAAACTGACATACAATTAATTATTGATTGATTGTATATTAATATAATGTTTAGAAAAACTTCATTCTAGTGTCAATTAAACTTATGTAACATGAAGAGGTATTATTTGTTTTGAGGGCCAGACCCGGCAGTTCTCAGAGCTTGCTCCCAGCTCTACTCCCAGGGATCACTTGGCAGGGTTCACAGGACCATATAGGATATTGGGAATTGAACCCAGGTTTGCAAGGTACAAGGCAAGTGCCCTACCTGCTGTATAGCCCCATAGAGAAGTTTAATCATAATTCAAATTTAGAAGCTAAGACACTAATATGCTAAAATGTTAAATAAACTAAATATTTAATAAATATTAAATTAAACAAATGTTTATTTAATATTAAATAAAACAAAATAATATAACTTGTTAATTTTTCTTGTCACTCCTCATGCCTTTCATCCTATTTCTAATACTTAACATAATGAAAGCATACCCTAAAAGCATCTTTCCCCCAATAATTTACATCGTTTTCCTACTTGTTCTTTTTTGTTTGCAGGTTTTTGTTTTTGTTTTATAATCTAGAAATTTTTTTCTTTATACAAATATAAATCTTAGCCAACTCAACAGTCCTGCTTTCTTAAAAGTCTTTCCTGGGAGAGTCAAAACAGTTATTTATTTCTTTTTGAATTCTCATGGCATTTTCATATGTCACCTTTTACCTTGATATTAACAATATTTATGGACCTATTCTAGCTCAGTCTTGAAGGCAAGGACAATATACTGAATTTTTCTTTTCTTTTTGGGCCACACTCAGCTGTACTCAACGATTATTCTTAGTTCTGCAGGAGAACCATATGCACTGATGGCGACCAAACCATGTCAGCAAAGCAAGTGCTTCACCCCTCTGTACTATTTTTCTGGAGCATACTGGTTATGTTCAATTTATCTGCCTTGCAAACTTAACATACTATTTGCATAGTCATTGCATGACGCAAAATATTCATTAGGTTGAAACTTAGTAACAATTCTTACAAAAATGAGCGAAAGAGGCAGGAGAGGATGGTACAACAAGCAGGGAATTTGCCTTGCATGTGACTTACTCAGATCCAGTCTCACCTCATATAGTCCCCTGAACACACTACCAAGAGTCATTCTTGAGCACAGAGCTGGCCGAAGTCCCTGAGCACTGCCAGATGTGTCCTCCCCCCCAAAAAAAAGAGTATAAAAGGACATTAGCTGGTTACTTTGTGGACTGAGGGGTGCTTCCAAACAACTCATAGGAGACTCAGGACACTGAACTTTGCAATTCTTGGCAAACCAAGCCACAGTTCAATGCAAAGTCCTGAGGTTAGAATGCTGCTTGCAGTGGCAGGGATACCTTTCAGGGTGCATGCAGTGCCAGAGAGTGAATAGTCTGGTACATGTATTCTAATCCCCCGCCCCGTGCTAGCTACCTAGTCCTGGTTCTTGTTTATAAGGAATTGCCTTTATTCATAAAGACTTCGTTTTTTCCATAAGTAATATCTTAGGGCTGGGACACAGTATAAGCATTATGGTTCAATGGGGCACCACATGGCTCCTTGAAAATCTCCAGGTGTGGCCCTGGACACCCTTTGCATTGCTGCAGTGGCCCTGTAGTCCTCAGCACCACAGGGCCCAAGCATAGACTTCAGGTTCTCACATTAAACCACTGTCTCAGTAGGTAAAGAATTGCTGACCTAAACTTAAATGGGCCTGTTATACTGGTAGACCAGAGGGCAAAGGGTCGTGGTATAGGATGCACTCTGGGTTCATTGGTGAATGGAGGTTGACATTGCTGGTGGGAATGGCCCTGATTCATTGTATATCTAAAATTTAACTATAAAGGACTTTGTAGATCACAATGATTTGAATAAAATAAAAAATAAAATAAAATAAATAATTGCTAGAGTGGTCTCAAGTGTCCTGAGCACTACTTGGGTGGTAAAAGAAGGAAAAAATAAATCAATAGAGTTTAGTATTTCACCTCTGTCATTACATAATGAAGAATAAGGTTAAACACAAGGGTTAGCTTGAGAGAGATAGGAGGTAGCAGAGTCGCCTACCCTAATTCTCCCCTTTAGGCATGGGGGAACATGTGTAGTTCCAATGGTCACTATCGCCTATAACAGCAATTTTGCTGATAACCCTCCTTTACCATTTACTATTCATTTGAAAAATAAAAATTCCAAAATGCTAGTTGTTGTCAGATTTCGGTTATTGTGCTTAGTGCTATAAGGAACATAGGAGTACTGATATTTCTTCCACATTTTGTTTTGGGGGGACCTTGGAGTGTATTCCAAGAAGTGAAGTTGCTGGGTCAAATATAAGCCTGATTCTTAGATTTTTTTAAGGAATTTTCATATTGTTTTCCAAGCTGGACTGGTCAGTCGACATTCCCACCAATAGTAAAAGAAAGCACATTTCTCCCAGCATCCTCACCAGCATTGGTTGTTCTCATTCATTTAGATGTATGTTATGTATAAAACCGTATTAGCAACAGTACTTCAAACTACAGTGCAAAAAATTATATATATATATATATATATATAAAAGCACTCTTGTAGAAGCATACTGATGAGAGGCAAATGAGGGTGGAGGCATTAGTGTAGGAAGTGGGCATTTGTGAATGGATTGGAGTTGAAACATTTTATGTCTGAAACCCAACATGAATAAATTTGTAATTTTACATTAGCCATATAAAAATAAAATTAAAAAATAAAATTCCAAAATCTAATATGTGCCACTGAGTGGCAACATAAAACTAACCAATAGCAACCCTGAAGTTGATTACTACTACATGAGAAAATGCATATAATAGAATTATATTAGAAAGTTATGGCCATAAAAAAGTTGCAGCTGAAAAGCAGAGTCAGAACAGAAAGTCTGCTATTAAAAAAGAAATAGTTCTCACTTTCACTTTCAGATATGACATGTAAAGCATTTGGAAGCTGTTAAATATATTCTGAAAACAAGGAAGGGAGAAGCTGTTCTTTCTCGTTTCAAAACAATAAAAAATAAAAAATCTCTAATTCTTAGGTTCATTAAAGAACTGAAGTCACAGGACAAACTTGGGTATAGCCCTCCGTAAAAGAAAGAAACAGGCAGATACAAAGAGAAATCCAAGAGCAGAAACCCATAGCTGAAACCATAATAGAAAGAAAACTTTATATTGCACTTGATGCTGGATGCTTAATATACCTTATACTGAGATTTTAAAACTGCACAAGAACCCAGTCTTCTAGTAACCTTTCAGTGTTTTATGTGTAGCAACACTATTGGGTCTCACTATAAAACTAGAGGGGATAAAAACCTTCATACTTTGAAGAGACTGAAGAAATAACACATTTTTTTGCTTTTGTTTTGTATTGGGGCTACTGCCTACCCATAGTTTGGAGATTGTTTCAGAGGTAATAATAGTTTGCACCGTGTGTATTGCATGTACTTTTTTCTGTAAAATATCATTTTTCCAATACCACCATTTCTCGGTTCCCCTTAACAAAGCTGCCCTTAAGGAAACTACTTTTTTGTTTAGTTGGTTTGTTTAGATCATACTCAATGATGATGAGGACTTACTCCAGGCTACCTCAAGGAAAAAGTAAAGGGTACCAAGATTGAACCCAGGTCAGATGCACGTAAATTAAGGGCCTTCTCTACTATATTGTTTCTCTGCCTTCTTAAAAACTATTTAGTAGATGCAAATCAACTGATGTTTAACCAAATCCTAGTTCACCTGGGGAAAGATGCATATCCAACTCAGCTCTCCAGGCTTCCATGCAGTGAGGGAAATAATTAAGCCTCACTAAAAGACTGATACCTAATTACAGGACTGAAGAATACTGCTCAGCCACCCAACTACCATTATAACAGGGCTCATATAAATTATAGAGGGTTGCAACTAAAATAACTGAAATGACTCAGGCACTAGTTAAGGAGTTACTAGGAAACTTTAATCTAGCACTTGTAGAGCTGTTGTTGATTAAGAAACGATCTGACTGTAGAGATATCTCAATGGGCTGAAGTGTTTGCTTTCTATGATGGGGCACTGGATTAAATTCCCAGTATGGCCTTATGCCCCAGAACTTCAAGGTATTTCCCCAAAACAAATTAAAAATAAAACAACAAACTGCAAAAGAAGGAATTGTTAGGAAAATATAGACTTTAGGGGATAAAAGCAAGAAAATTTTAGACTTTGACACCATAATTACTGCAAGAATAAGCATAGTCTATCTCCTTGGAAGATAAACATCAAGATAAAGGTCTCCTTTTAGCACACTGACCAGCTTTCAATTAAAAAATGGCAAGTCATATTAAAAAACAAAATGTACAATCTCAATGAACAAGCACCAAAAGTAGGCTTATATATGACAGATTAGGTAGGGCACTTTCCTTGCATAAGATCCAAGGCACCACATATTAGCAGCAACAAATTATGTACTTAAGTATATATTTATATATTTTATATAATCTATTTATTTTTATTATATTTTAAGTACACATTGGTGTATTTTGGGGGTGTCACTCCTAATTCTATACTCAGAAGTCGCTCCTGGCAGGCTCAGGGGACCATAAGGGAAGCGGGGATTCAAATGACTGTCCTGCATTCAAGGCAAATGCCTTACCTCCATGCTATGTCTCCAGCCCCTATTATATATATTTTTATATATTTTTTCAGTGTTTATTGGCTTATTGGGGTCTATGTGCCTGGGGAAGGAGATGTGAGGCCCAGTTTAGAGAGCAGTGGGCTCATGGTGGTGCTCAATGCTGCCACCACACCCATCCTCCTCGGGCTCCTCCTCCCAGCCACTGTCCACGGACACCAAGGACTTCAACTGCTGCAGCTCTACCAGCAACTGCTGCACTGATGGAAGAAGCTGCTCCAGCCCCAACCTGAGGCTGCGAAGGGCATAGTCTAGGTTCGCGAGGGCCCCACACAGTTGCATCATGGCCAGGAAGGCAAAGCTCTTCCCAATTAGGTTGAGGCTTGTCAGCTGTTCCCTGTCAGGTTGAGGATGAGGCTGAGCAGGCTGTGGTTGTGTGTGAGGCCACCTCCAGCCTGAGCTGCGTGAGCGAGGTGGTGCTTTGCTGCAGTCCCTCACACAGTACTGCCAGCCCCTCATCACCCAGAGCATTGTGAGAGAGGTCCAGGCAGCTCAGGCAACTACTGCCAACCACTGATGGCAAATATATATAATATATTAAATATAATGATTAATATATAAATAATATATAGTTAATATAATTATAAGATATAATATTATATAATAATCATATGTTATATACGATATAATCATATGTAATAATATATTATAGTGTATAATACTATAATTATAATATAATTACTATAACTAATGTTATATAATATATTGATATATAATTATTTTATAATATTCATATATAAACCATGTTTAAATATAATTAAATATATATAAAATATCTATATAACATCATTATAAAATGGATGAATGAAATAAAAAACTGTAAATGAAGAGAAGATCCATACTCACTAACAGGAAGACTGAAGATGCTTGTACTTTCCAGCTTGATGTACAGATTGAACACAACTCCAATAAAATTGCAACAAGCTACCTTATGGGTATCTACAAATTAATTATAAATTTATGGAGTGAGAGAAATAACACAAGACAATTGTTCTGCATGTGGCTAACCCACGTTTGGGTTCAATCACCAGCAGTTCCCCAAGCCTGGCAAGAATGATTTCTGAAAGTAGAGCCAGGTGTGGCCCTCAACCCCTCCAAAATACATGTGATAAATTTTATTTGAAAAGACAGATGGTGTGAATTGACAGTATAATAGTAAAAGAAGAGCGCAGTCAGAGCACCGGCAATACAGAATTCAAATACTTACTAGAAAGCCACGTTAATTATCATCAGTGGTGTCATTAAAATAATTTAATGTCTGGGGCTGGAGTGGTGGCACTAGCGGTAAGGTATCTGCTTGCCTGCACAAGTCAAGGATGAACTGCATTTCGATCCCCCAACGTCCCATATGGTCCTCCAAGCCAGGAGCAATTTCTGAGTGCAGAGCCAGGAGTAAACCCTGAGCGTCATCAGGTGTTGTTCAAAAAACAAAAAATAATAATTATTATAAACATAAATAAAATAATTTAATATAATTAATCAAAAAATCCAGAAGCAGATATACAAATATAAACAACTGAGAGTTGATAAAGGAGCAACAGCAATTTGATGGAGAAGGGGCCATTTTCAACAAATAGTGCTTAAAAACCGTACATTGACATTTATGAAAATGAATGCAAAGACTGGCTTTACACTACATATGAAAACTAGTTGAGTAAGGCAATTTCTTGCACATGGTGAACCCCAGTTTGATCCCCAGCATTACATATCGTCCTTCAAGCAACTCTAAGTGTGATTCCTGAGCACAAAGTCAGGAGTAAATCTTGAGCACCAAGGCATGTGGCGCAAAAACCAAAAATAACTTAAAAAAAGGAAAATTAACACTAAGTGTAAAATATATATTAATGTGAAGATAAGAAATTCCGAAACTTAGAGGAAAAAAATCAATATCCATGCATTTAACTACGGATTTTTAGATGAAACACTAGAAATGATTTATGTCAGAATTAAATGGATACGCTGGAACTCATTAAAATAAAAACTTCTGCCCTGAATTTGGTAATGGGTAAGGTACAGAACTTTTTACTTTACAACCATAAACAACACATGTGTAGGTATGTTACATATGCTATAATAAAATTTAAATAAAACCACTATAAAATACACTATCATTATAAATACAATGAAAAGTTGGGGATAAAATATTTTCAAAAACACATCTGATAAAAAATTTTAATCCAAAAACATAAAAGTACTCCAAAGTCTCAAAAATATTAATAATTTAACTTAAAAGTTGATTAAAAAATCTGACTAGATACCTCACCAAAGCAGATAAACAGATAGAAAATAAACAGATGAAAAGATGCTTTACTAAATGTCGTTAGGAAGTAATTAGAAATTAAAGCAATGATGGGATACCATATTACATACCTAAAAGAAGGGGGGGGGGAACCAGGAACACTGACAACACCGAATGCTAGTGAGTACATGGAGCAACAGGAACTCTCACTCATTGCTGGTGGGAATGTAAAATGGTTCATCCACTTTGAAAGTTAGCTTGAAATTTTCTTACGAAATTAAATATAGTCTTACCATATGACTTAGAAAATGTGTTGCTTGGTAGTTTTCCAAATGAGTTAGAAACTTATGTCTGCACAAAAACATACACAGGGATGTTTATACTAGATCTATTTAACAATTTTCAAAAACGGGAGGCAACCAGAATGCATTTCCTTAGATGACTGGATAAACATAATTGCAAGACAATCATACAGTGGAATGATACTCACTGATAAGAATGAAAGAGATATT
The DNA here is from genome assembly GCA_004027635.1 of Crocidura indochinensis. NCBI lineage: Eukaryota > Metazoa > Chordata > Mammalia > Eulipotyphla > Soricidae > Crocidura > Crocidura indochinensis. The sequence continues at coordinate 8,007 of PVKC010022863.1, forward strand.
AATATAAAAAGACAAGGAAGAAAATAAATTTCAGTGATAGATGAAAAACTTAAGAAGCTACTTAACAGTTTAACTACAGCTATATGATATTCTGGAAAAGGCAAAATTACCAGAGTAATAAAAACATCAGTAGTTGCTAACCTGGTTGTACTGGAAGCTATCATGTACCTGAAGTAAGAAAGAAGAAAGTCAAACACAGGATAATCTTATTTATATGTGGTGTATAGAGTGGGTGAAGAAATGAAATGTAGTAAAAGAGGGATGTCTAGGACACTCTTGACCCAAGCATTTAGGGACACAGACAGAAAAGGAAAGAAATCAAGGAGGGAAGGAAGAATGGAAAAGGGAAGTAATGGGGGAACAGGGTTCAGGGCTTCAGTTATACTAGTGATCTGGGAGAGTGGTATAAATATATACCCAGAGCAAAGACTCATTACCTAAAACATGAGATCTAAGCTTGAACCATTGAACTCTATAATGTGTCTGTTAAGCTAGTAAGTGGAAGTGGGAGATGGGTGGGCGGGAGTTTGGGAACATTGGTGAAGGGAAGTTGACACCGGTGGTAGGATTGATGCTAGAACATTATATGTCTAAAACACAACTCTGAATAATTTTAAAAATCACATTGCTTTAATAACATTTTTAAAAATCTACAAATATAACCCATTAGAAGGTTTAAAAGAATATCTTTGCTTAAAACTATAGTAAATAATTGAAGGGGGAGGAAAAAGAAAGGTCAGGAGATCAGAAGACAAGGAGGAAGTGTTTCTGTAAAGCAGCAATGTCTAATGTAAATTTCTACAATATTAGAAATGTTTTATATTTCACTTTATAAAAAGGGTGCCATGTATGACTATGGGACACTTAAAATATGGAAAATGCAGCTAAATATTAATTATCATGGGGCCAAAGAGATCTTAGTAGGCTAGAGTGCATGCTTTAAATGCAGGATGCCCAGGTTCAATCCCAGCTCTGAATGGTCCTGGAGCAACCTCAAAACCCAACACTTGGACTAAGTAGCCTCTGACCACCACATGTGGAGGCTCCAAAGTCAAAGGGGAAAAAAACTCACCGAATAAATGTTGCTGCTTCATTTAATTGTAATTTATTATGAATATAACTACCTAAGCACTAAGAGCCTACTGCATGATAATAAATTTGAGAGCCTAGATCAAATGAACAAACTCCTTCTAAGATTCATAACGAATATTACTAGTGTTATCTTAAGGAAGTTGAAAAATTCTTGAAGTATACTGAATATTAAAGAAGTAAAATTTGTGTTCCTCCTCTTAGAAATTCCTTTGAGGGGGAGAAAAATATGAATTAAAAATTACAGCAACTGTTGTTATTATGTATAAACCGGAGATACTATTTTCCATGGAAGTGAGACTACTTTTTGTGGGAGTACCAGAAATCAAGTCCAAGGGATTATAGATGTAAGGCGAGTCCTGAGCCACATCCCCAACCCCTACTAAGGCTACTCTCAACTCGTAAGTGTAAGATTACAAAGAAACTGTAAGTCAAAAAAACCAAGATTAATAATTATATTAAGTTTAGGGAGCTGAAGATATATATAGTTGATAGGGTGCTCACCTTGAAAGTGGCTGGCCCAGGTTTGATACACTGTATCCCACATGCCCATAATAACATTGATAGGAATGATCTCTGAACATGGAATGAGGACTAAATATCACAGGTTGCAGAATTCAAATGATAAGAGTAGTTATATAAAGTTTAAAATGAATAATTTTGCAGATAATATAAAGCTCTTATTGATTCTTTTGAGGGGCTTGGGGTCCCATCCCGGGGCGCTCAAGGGTTACTCTTGGCTCTGCACTCAGAAATCTCTCCTGGCAGGCACAGGGGACCATAAGGGATTCTCGGATTCGAACCACCGTCCCTCCTGTATTGGCTATATGTAAGGCAAAATGCTCTACCGCTGTGCCATCTCTTCGGCCCCATGTACAAAGTCGACTTTTAAAAAATATTCATCAGTGAGGGAAAATTTAGCAGCTGAAAATAATCGCCAAAAGTTTCATAGAAATTCCAGTATATCTCTGGATTTCCAATTAGTATGTTTGAATTTAGATTAAAAAAACACCTTTTATTAATCTGAGAATATCTTAATTTCCAAAAACTTAACACTTCTTAATGAAGTGCTAACAAGATATCACTATGGCTGCAAATTTGGCTTCTCATCAGAATCATTTGATTCAAAGTTAGCAATGCTCAGAGGTCCCATTCATAGTTTTACATGCCCAATCAGAATCAGTTTGGGGTATACAATGCATGGTCCAGAATCTTTGTGATGTCTCTCTAAGCTGACCGACCTGTCATGAAAAAATCTGCCTTCTCAATAAAATCTCCCTGTTATTTTGATTATCAGGAGTAAATGAAATTCATTGCTTTTTAAGAACACAAAGTACTAGAATAAAAAAGGAACACAAAGTTCTGAGGCCAGGAATGTAACTGAGGAGTAGAGCAGGACAGACCCCAGGACATTTTGCAATGATACAACTCCCATTTCACTCTCCAACACACACTATCTCCTGTTTCTTCTACATCATTCCTCCCTCTTTCTTTCCCCCTCTCTCTGCACTGTAATTTATACTTCAGACATTTAAATAGACTCTTAAATTTAACAAAATCTTATATTACACTGCAAAATCATCTTTAATTTTGCAATATTCAACAATAGCATAAATTGTAGTAATATCAACAATACTACATATTGTAATACCACTTGTTCCTTTTTTGTCAATTATTTAGTATTGTTCTGGACCTGGGATACTGAGTGTTGGGGGGTGCCACACTTGGTGATCTTCAGGTGCTATTCCTGGCTCTGTGCTCAGGGGACCATATGGGATATCAGTCAGATATTGAGCCCAGGTCAGTCATGCACATGGCAAGCATCGTAGACACTGTACTATCTCTCCAGTCCAATGCTTATTGTTTTCTGTCTTTAAAGTTCCTCTTGGTGTAAATTCCATTTTGTTTTTCACATTGCTAGCCTACATCTTCATTTTCAATTAGGAGCTGAAATCAAGGGAAGTCTTAGTTCTATCAATTTGGACTTGGGTACACAATTTATATAAGCCAGAGATCAAGGTCCCATCTCTCTAGATGACAAACACTTGATGTAGATGTATAGCTTTTCATTACAAATGTCATTTCAAGCCCAGCTCAATAAACAAACATACAATATATGTATGTATGACAATTGGTCATTGTGTGTTTAATCAGTGTTGAAAGTTTAGAGAAAAAAATACATTTCACATAAGGTGTTTGCTATCAATCACTGACAAAGCCTCAAGCTCAAATTTTAGTCGTGGATTTTTGTTTCCCTTTCTTCTTGCTCTCTGAATTTTGTATGCAATTTTTAAGCTATTTTCTCTTCAGGGTTCTTTTTAAACTAAAAAAAATCATTGTCAACAGCTTAAGAAAAGCCCTTCAGTAATCAAAGTATATAGTCATTGGATGAAGAAAAGTAGGAAGGGATAATTTAAAGAGCAGCCTTCTCTTGGGGCTGAATTTCTTTGCCCATCTTTGAACTGAAAAGAATAAGCTAGGTAATAGGAGTCTGTCATTTATTCACTAGGTGGTTTGTGTATTCCTAGATGAGATTTCTTTACAGTCTTTCAAAATTGCCTAATAACAAATTTTAAAAACATTGACAACAGCAGATGTCTCTGAGTAGTGAAGATTATATTATTATTTTTGTTTGATTTTTCTCATGCTTTTCCTATTTTCCTACAACTTTAAAATGATGGTTTAAAAGAATGAATATTGGAGTAAACCCTGAAAGCCATTAGATATGGCATCAAAATAACAACAATAATAACAAAAATGGTATGATTTTGAATAGCCAATTATTATTCAATGGAAAATGTTAGAATAAATTAAAAATTATTATCTTATTAACAAAACACTGCTTTGAGAAACGTATAATCCATTTGAATACTGATATGTTTTTACTTGGACTTCTTGGTCTTCAATGTGGTATATGGTGACACATTTATAAAATTTGAAATTGAGTTTAAATATCAATAAATATTCCATGGATATGTTTTCAACTGAAAATATTTTTAGTGTGGTCACAAGCATCTGTTATAATTACTTAGTAAATGATTTTATAGCATCTGAAGAATGCAGACATTTCCAAATATCATAAAGGAAAATATTAAAATAAAATTAAATAGGTATTGTCATTATGTATAATAGAGACACATATTTCAAATACAGTTATATTATTATAGTTATTAATTAGGAATAACATGATTAAAACAGTATCTAATTTGGTTTCTGGGTCATACCTGTTTATGATGGGGTTATTCCTGGCCCCTGGCAGGCTCAGGAGACCATATAGGATGCCAGGGGTTAAGCACAGGTTGGCTGCCTGCAAGTAAGTCAGATGCCCTTCCTGTCGTGTTATTATTCTGTCCCTTAAAACAATATAGTAATGACACTTATGCATTTAATTTAACATGCTATATATTAATATTTAACATATTAAAATATAATATTTAACATAATATATTGTATATATTAAATAATTGTAATATTTAACATATTACAATCTAGTAATGACATTTATGCACTTAATTTAACATGGCAATAATGACATTTCTCCACGGGAAGGTGAAGACACAAAGGAATACTAAAATTACCCAGGAGGTACAAAAATTATAGTTCAAAATATGTTTCTCGTCTGCTGCAACCTTTTAATGTCAGCTAGGTTGAGATTCTATCTAATTTCTGCTTTTTGAAAAGTTTTGAAATATAGCATTTAAGAAGGTAACTTGATCAGATCGACACTTTCAATTATTTAGCTACCTTAAAGTTCAAATCACAAAATGGATCTGTGTTACATATTTGCCTAGGAAATTGCTTTCATCTTTTTATATTTATAACTGTGAAGCAGAAACTGGCTGTGTACTTTAAGCTGTTCCCTCTGGACTGCTACAGGTATCTCTGGGTCATTCTGTGTTGTCTCTGTTCCCCACCATTGTCTTTCCCAGACAAATCTACTATGTGGTATGCACAGGAGCATGACTTGCTCCGATTTCTGTTGTTACATAAACATTATCAGTGACCTCAGTTTAGCATTAAAAGGAGTTCATAATTTTGTCATTTGAAAGATAAAGTAATTTGTGCCATTTGTTGCTTGCAGGCACTTGTATAGCTTCAATATGACCAAATTCCCCACCACTACCTCTAGGTAGAGCCATGTGATGAACTTTCTCCCCTAAATTTTCCAACCATTTCTGTTCTCCAGTTCTGTATCCTTACCATTTTTGTTGGGCAATTTAATGTAACCAATCTTGCATCTAATTGGGGAAGTGTGCTTTACACTTACAGTGAATGCATGTGAGAAATATTAAGTTCTCATTAATAATCAGAGGTTTGGATGTGTAGATTGTTCATGCATCTAGAATATAGAGTCTGAAACCTCTTCAATGAAAAAGAATCCTAGAGGGATGGAGGTATAGTGGTGATGTTGTAACTATTTGCATGAAAAACCATGATAAATTAATAGGACTTCAAATCTGAGAACCTAAAATTAAAAAGTTTAAAAACAAAAAGATTCCTAGCAGAGTAATAGATGGTATCACAGAGATACAAGTTCATGAAAATAATAAATGCAATATTAAAGACTTAGTAGCAGCTAAGTGCTGGGCTTAGCAGGTTCTTAACACGTTGTTCATGCTCTACCACTTTTATAAAACAGAGCCTGTCAAGAAGACATTCAGAAAGTTCTAAAGGAACAATGATGTTTTTGGTTGGTGATGGGTTTTATGAGGAGATAGGGACTGAAATCAGGCTACTTCAAAATGTGCAAGACACTACCTCTGAGTCACCTCAGCTGTCTCAACAAGGTTGGCATTAGACCCTATGTCTGCAAATTAGTTCAGAGTCTAGAAAGTGGCTGCCATCTTAAGACCTGCTTTAGTAGATAAGCTTATATTCTGTATAGTATTTTAATTCAATTTATTCTTTCTTTTTGGGGGGGAGAGCCAAACCCAGAAGTGCTTAGAGCTTACCTCTGCACTCAGTAATCAGTCCTGACAGGGCTTAGAGGACCATATGAAGTGCCAAGGATCAAACCAAGGTTAACTTCATGTGAGGCAAGGCAAATTCTCTGCCTGCTATATATACCTCCAACCTCTCTCGTTTTTCCTTAAGAATGTGTTTCATTCAATTAAAATTATGTTATGCGGGCTAAAAACAAAAAGGACACATATTATATTCATAATACTAGGTTGGAATATATTACCAGACCACTATGTATAGCAATATAGATGAGAAGAAATAAAGGGAAAGAAATCTAGTATTACCTAACAATGATAGGGGTCCAGAGAGAAAGAGAGAGAGAGAGAGTAAGTATAGCAGGTAGGACACGTGCCTTGCAGACAGTCAACATATGATCCCCTGAGTCTACCAGGTATAATCCCTGAACACAGAGCCAGGAGTAATCACTGAGTACTACTAGATGTGACCCTATTTTTAAATTATAATTTACATATGGTAATCAAATATAAATATATCAGGGGTTCAGAAAATAATCCTGAATAATTCTTAGATAATATAAAACTATCTTAATAGAAATTTCAGTAGACACTAAGTTTGGCTGATGGCCAGGAGGACATTATCAGCCCAGATGCTAATAAGTAAGGAGTTTTAACCCTTGCTAAGGGTAAAAGAAGAACTCCTGGCAAGAAAGATAACTCAAAATCTATGCTCAAAATTTGCATTCTTGAGGCAGAGCTTTGGTCTCTGATACTGTATGCTCCAGGTCTACCTAGTGAGTGCTGTATAACTCTGCAGAACTAAAGGATATACTCTTCTTCAACACCCCCCAAAAGAGGTGAATCCAGATTTCTGATGAAAGAACTGCTTCCAAATAGAGGCGCTTCCTAAAGCTCAGTCCTTGCTTTCAAGGCTGAGGAAAAGTAGCCAACCTGGGCATAGACTCTAGAAGGAATAGCTTTTGCTCAGAGATGACTACAACTTGCATCAATCAAGCAGGGCACAATATTGCGAGGTTTGAACAGCTAGGCAACACACCCTCCCCGCATCCATAGCAGAGGAAACAGGGAACACAGACTTCTGAACATAGAGTCCCTCAAACCCCACCCACCGCCCCTGCAGTTGGGGGTGAGAAACCCTGTAGCCCGCTCATCTAGCCCACCCACCGGATATGGCCCTGACTTCCTCTTCTTTGGCGCCACAGGACCGTTCCTCCATCTTCCAAAGTTTCTCCAGGAAGAACAGATTCCCAGGATTAGTCTTGGATTGAAGACGGAGGGAGGTAAGCGAGAAGTTCAAGAACAGTTACCTCCCTAATAAAGGCAAGCTTTCAACATTTCCCATCTAACACTGCTTGGGAAATGCCTGCCCCAGCAGATGGGTCCCTCAACCCTGGCTAAAAAATGCTCCAGGGGAGGGGTTGGCAATATGGCGGTTTCCGAACACTCCTTGGAGCAAGCACATAGTGCGACCCGGGTGAAATCATTAGAAAATAAAATAGCCAAAGTTTTTCTATCATAGTGTTCCAACATGGCTCATAATGATCCAGTTAAAAAACAGCAATAAAAAAATCAAATTACACGGGGCCAGAGAGAGGAGCCAGAGAGATAGCACAGTGGTAGGGCGTTTGTCTTGCACGCAGCTGATTCAAGCAGAGGTAGTTTGAATCCCAGCAACCCATATGGACCCCCATGCCTGTCAGGAGTGCTACCAGGTGTGACCCAAAAACCAACAAAAAATTACATTAAAAACATAAAAGTTATAAAGCATGTACCCTTGTTATGCCGAAAATGAATACATGCTTAAAACCAATTTGAAGACAACCAGCAAAAATTGATCAAAGCAAAATTATATCAAAAAATGGGGCTAGGAGCATAGTTAGGCAAAAGGAATCTTTTGTCTACCTGAGTGAACACATACAATTCAAAATAATTTTGGGTGGCATGTGAATAACTCACTAATAAAATTATCTTTTAGGCAACCCAACACATAATAATTAACAAAGGGGCTAGAGTAATAGTATAGCGGGATAATGAACCAAAGTGCCCAAATCAGGAGTGGGAGGGCTGGAATTATAATTACAGTGAGGTATAGGCCGTTGCTTTGTGTGCAGACAACCTGGTTTCCATTTCGATCCTTTGAACCACACAGTGTCCCCAGAGTTCCACTAAAAATGATAACTGAGAAGAGACCTTAGGAAAACTGCTGAGCATAGTCAGGTGTGGCCCTTAAACTAAAAAATAATTAAAATGTCTGAATGGAAAGAACTTGGTTGGCAAGAGTACATTACAGTACATATATAAAGGAGATGTGGGCATGGAGCTATCTAAAGGACCTCTGGGAAAGCATCTCAGTCTTGTAGAGAAATCTCTGCACTGGGCTGTGGCTGGTCTCAAGCAAGGAAAACTAAAACCGAATTTCTCCAGCAGCACTAAATTCCTTCCCCACAATTCTCAGATTCACTGACAGCATCTTGCCCCAACCTCCAGCCTGGGAAAGGTATTTAACTTGAATACTGGTAGATTATGAATAGGATTGTACTCCAAATTGATAGGCTAAGAAATGCAACCTGCACAAAACAAGTGGAGTGAGGTGTCCCTTTATTACCTCTGTACAAGGTTTCAGAAACAAAGGAGGGGTTAAACGGGTGCAGAATGTCGACTTCTTGGATCAACAGACAGTGGGCTTTGGTAACAGGAGATGCTTTGGTGTGCAACTTGAAAACTGTGGGGTTATGTGGACACAAAAATTCTCCGTTATCCACCTTAGATTCTAAGGATCAATGCCAGGCAGAAGTGCCTTTCAGATCCACTCAGAACTAAAGAGAGAAAGTCTTTACTCTGAAGGTATCTGAAAGTACAACCACCACGCAGCCAAAGTGCATTTACATCTAGTCATAGAGTAGCCAGAAAGAAAAGCCTGAGAGGGCACTAGGCTATATAGTGAACCCCAGATAGAAAGGATCCCACCGAACTCCCTCACATTGGGTGGCTCTGGCAGGAAGGTGGACTTCACCTGCTTCTCTGAATCCCAGAGAACTTTGAGGTGTCAGTATAGGAATAGAAGAAAGGGGGTACAAGGTGTGCCCATAACTGACATGACAGTACTGAAGGTGAACTTATGCAAATCCCTCTGCTGAGCTCTAGGCTGGCATTTACTGTCTCGAGTACAAGGCAGGGATGGTGGGATGTAGAGCCCTTAGAGTACTGTGGTTCCAGAGGAAGGATCAAACAGATATGGACATTTTCTGTACACAGAGCCAACCTGAATTCCATACCTAGCACTTCAACTAGTACTCCCAAGACTGTCAGGAGTGACCCTGTGCACAGAGCCAGAAGTAAAGCCTGAGCACTGTGGGGTGTATCCCAAGAACAACAGGAGGTGTTCTATTGGATTCTTTTGATTTGGGATGGGAGACAGAATAAAACCAGCATCCACTGCACTCAAGGCATGTGCTCTCAACACTGTACTATCACTGT
>PVKC010022864.1:0-17512 GCA_004027635.1 Crocidura indochinensis
AGAAAGAAAGAAAGAAAGAAAGAAAGAAAGAAAGAAAGAAAGAAAGAAAGAAAGAAAGAAAGAAAGAAAGAAAGAAAGAAAGAAAAAATAAACAGTAAGTGGCTATGTTTAAAAAATAGTCTGATGTTAGCTTCATAGAAACTCTGGGAGTGCTGGTTTCTTCAATTTTCTTGAAGAGCTTAAAAATTATTGACAATAAATCCTCTAAGTAGTTTAAAAGAATTCATTACAGAATCTATCTGGCTTTAAATTTTTAGAAACCTTTTTGGTTTCCATTTTAATTGTTGTTTTTAAAAGTATTAACCTTTAGATTGAATTTTTAATTTTTAAGTTTACATTTTATGCTCAATTTTTATCATTTCCTATACTTCTCCAAATTTTAGCTGATTTTTTGATCACTTACCAATTTCTTTAGCTGTGCCATTTAGTTATATATGTATGCAATTTTCATGATGAATGCTTGCAAAACTATGATATTTTCTCTTAATATCACTTTCGTTGTGTCCCAGAAATTTTGATAATCTGTGTCTTCATTAATATTTATTTCCAGAAATCTTTGACTTCCTTTTATCCACTGGTTCTTTCCTTGTTAATTGCTTAATTTCCATGTCTTAAATTTGTTTATTCTTTTTTTTTGTGGGGGAGGGGGCAAACCCGGTGATGCTCTGGGGTTACTCCTGGCTATTCACTCAGAAATAGCTCCGGACTTGGGGGACCATATAGGACACTGAAGGATCGAATAATGGTATGTCCTAGGTCAGCATGGGCAAGACAAATGCTTTACTGCTTGCGCCATCACTCTGGTCCCAGTGTTTATTTCTGTATGTAGTTTACTTCTATTTTCAGTAATTATGGTTTAGAATAGATGATACGATTTCTATCCTCTTGAGTTTATGGAAGTAAGTTTTGTAGCCCATCATGTCTACTTTATAGAATATTCCCTACTTACCGTCGCCAATGGATGTGCATTTGAGTTTTTAAGATGAAACTAGATATACATATGGGGCGATGGCGCAGTGGTAGGGCATGTGTCTCACACAGGACAGATCATGGTTTGATCTTCCAGTGTCCCATATGACCCCCCAAGCCAGAAGTGATTTCTGAGTGCATAGGCAAGAGTAACCCCTGAGCATCACCAAAAAAGAAAGAAATACATATAGATAATATACATATATATATGTATTTATTATAACATCTCTCTCCAAACTTTTCCTATCAATCCATTATATTCTTGTTGAGTTTTACACTATTTGATATGTCAAGAGGTGACTGAGTATTTTTGAAATCTCTGAATATTGTTCTGTTGCTATTTATGTTTTTATTTAATTTTATTAGCAATTATTTTGATGGCCCTTCAGTGGTGCATACACTTTTAAGAATGTACATTTTAATTTTTAATGTAATGTAATTTTTCTGATTTAAATATCCTTGATTATTAAGAAATTACACTTCTGGCTCTTATAAACATTTTAATGTAAAACCTATCGTGTTTAGTAAGAGTATTGGTACCCAAACATTTTAAGGGAGTTATTTGCTTGAAGGATTGTCTTCCAACTTACAACTCTGTGTCTGTTTTTATTGTATTTAATCAAATTTGTTTCTTTCAGGCAATAGAATGTTGAATTTTTTCCATCTTGACCACATTGCCACAGTGTGTCTCTTAATGGACACACTTAGAAATGATTATCATGAAATTTTGCCTCATGTTTGTGTAGAACTTTGGTGTATCTGATGGGTTTGTCATGCCTTAATGTATCCCTTTCATGGCTTTTTTAAAAGTTGTCTTTGAATCTGTAAATTTCCTGAATTATTCTTTTCTGTGAAGCTATATGTCATTTCTTCAAACCTGAATGAGAATGAAACCATTTGGGTAAAGTATTCTTCGTCAGTTGTTCACTTCATTGAGGTTTTCTTTTTTAATTTTAGAGAACTTTATTGCTTTCTTTTTAAATATAAGGTCTAAAATTAGCTGATCTCAAATATTTTATTAATTTTTTTCACTACAACTCAATGCGTTTTTAGGATCTAATGGGTTGCTTGTATGCTCCTTTATATGGAATTTCCTTTTTTGATCTTGATTCTTTCATTCAGTATGCTTTCTCTATATGTGGTCTTCTTAATTGTGACTAATATATATCTTGGGCTATTTTAATTTTTGACTCTTTTAGATGTCAGTCTTCGGTGTCCATTATATTGTCACATTTACTCCTTAGCTTTGGGGAATTTTCAGGAATTATTTATTTGACTGTTTCTTCCTCACAGCAGTGAATATTCTCCATATTCTTCCAGGCTTTTTGTGTCCCCAATGGTTATCTTCTTTATGTTGAATATTCCATATTTCTATTGTCATTTTTTCTCTTATTTTAAGAAATTTTATTTCATCTGCTGTTTATTTTAACGCTCTTTTCCAATCTCTCCTGTGATATTGAGGTGTTATGCAGCATGTTTCAGTTCACTGATTCTATTTGAAGAAACTGTTACTCTGCTGGTGAGGCTTTCTAGTAACTTTTTAATTTTGTTTACCAAATTATTCGGTTCTCTCATTTCAATTTGAAGTTTTCTCATTTTCGCTCTCATATCCTTATGCATCTATTCCATTGTCTTTGAGTTTCTTGAACATCCTCAACATTGTCTCTGTAAAATCCTTATCAGAGACGTTATATAGTGGTTGAAGTTATCGTCAATAACTACTATCTTTATTCCCTATTGTTCTGTATTGCTTTCACATTGTCATCTTTACTTTGTGGTGGTGTTATTTATATGATGTGTTATGACTCGTTAACTAGAAGAAATGTGGGACCATAGAGCTAAGCAAAACAAACAGTCCTTTTTGGGTGCACTGACCAAGACTCAAAATGGCTCTTCTAAGTACCAAAGAGGACCCTGCTGTCTATCTTTCTGCATGTATCAGTCTCTTAGGATGTATTCCTGGAAGACCACTCTCCTTGCCCAGCTGTTTCTATTTCCCTTCGGGTACAGTGATTTTGCTAAAAGACCTTTCATGCTGTCCTTGAACTAAAACAGAAAATCAACTGTTAACTTTATGAAGAAGACTTCCTTACAGTTTGAGACTGGCTTATTCTTAGAACTTTTAAAGCTTATCTATGATCAAGAGTAAAAATTATAATCCAAATTTATGCAAGAAAATGTGTAGATTTATAAATTGAGGTAAAAAATTATAATACATTCTATCTTTCTGCTTAAGTAATCATAACTCCATAGATTAAGAATTACATTGAAATGAAAGAGATTTATTGAGGATATTGACTTCATATAATATTGCCACCCTACCGACACATTGCACTGTAAATATTATCAGTTGCCACTTCTTGCCTTCTCTAAATTCCTTGACTCTTTTTTCACACTAGAAGGCAAATTTCATGACAAAATTATCAGCACATATATAGGTCACCCACTCCTTATTTTCATCCAGATTACTATCCCCAAGATTTGTGTTTATTCATAGAAATGTATGCAAAACGATTTTACTACAGGATTTTAGGGACTCATGGACCAAGAAAAAGGTTAAAAACATGTTGACTTAAAAAATAAAAAACATCTTGACTTGATCCATTTAAATAAAAGTTCTTTGTTTTTTGGAGAATGTTAGGCCAGACAAGGGGCAGACCATGATACTTTTAAGACACTCTATTGCTGTGATACAAAATTCGAAAAATATTCACCTCTTGATAATGAATTTCCTGTCTTACTTTTCATCCTGCTTTTTGCTCTCTCTTTATTGCTCTCCTATGCTTTTGACCTATTACTGGATACCAGGTCCCATATAGGGTGTAATATGTCTGGGAAACACATTCATAGAGCAGGAAGAACAGAATGAAAAGGGATCTATTGGACAACTTATAGATTTCCAGTGCAAGTAATATATAATTTAGGAAACAATCTAATGACTTAAGTAATAACTTTAGACCTAAATCTTCATAGATTCCAGTTGATGCTTCATATTGAATTATATACCTAAATAGAATTCTAGGAAGAACATCTTTTAAGTAAAGCATTCTCCTCTTGATTACTTTTTAGGAATGGTTTGTAAAAGGCCATTCTACCTAGATAGAGTGTTTTAATAGCCTCCTGTTAAGCTTCCCAGGTTCCTCATCAGCAATTTCAAATCCTTTGTCCATTCCACACAACATCAAAATTATTTTAAAACAAATTACATTACATCATTCTTTTTCTTAAAGTCTTTCATAGACTTCCATTAGCTCTTAAGATAAAATGTAAAAACTTATTGTAGCCCACAGAGTATTATATAATCTATCTCCCTTCTTTCCTCCCTTTTAGGTTGCATATTTACCCACACAACATTATAATATTTTTGAATGTTCATATTTATTTTTATAAGCCAAGAATAAAAAATGAACAAGAGCAAAGAGAAATAAGAATAAAATTCTTTGTTGTTTTTTGATGCAAATTTTGTTATGAAAATGCAAGCTTATTTTTTATTTTAGATCATTTTCCATTTGATTCAGTAGAAATCACTAGTCCCACTCACAAAATAGATGTCAGAAATGTTTTTGTTTATTTGTATGTTTGTTTATTTTGCTCAATTGTAGAAACGATAAATTATTCTGTAAGCAACTAATAAAACTTTACAGATGAGTAGAAAAAAGAAATAAAACATATTACGATATATTAGAAATAAAGGCATAAGAAAATATAAATGCAGCCAGAAGGGGAGAGGAAGGTAAGTAATTCAGGTTCTTTAAGTATGAATTTTTTGATAAGAGAAGTAGATTAAAATTATGATGAAAAAATATATAGCACACATTGATGATTTATAGTGCAATATATCTGAAACTTGTAAAAGCCATAACCCAGTTTTTAGAATTTTTTTTTTTTTGGTTTTTGGGCCACACCCAGTGACGCTCAGGGGTTACTCCTGGCTATGCACTCAGAAGTCTCCCCTGGCCTGGCCTGGGGGACCATATGGGGCACGGGGGATCGAACCACGGTCGTCCAAGGCTAGCACGGTAAGGCAGGCACCTTACCTTCAGTGCCACCGCCCGGCCCCTTAGAAATATTTTTAAGACAAACTATTTTTTGTAGGGGTAACTATATTATTTCAATAGTTAAATGACTCGTTTCTTATATAAATATATATTTATATATATTAGGATTACACAAGAAAAACTGGATTAATAGGATAAAAAGTAAAATATGGTATTATAAGGAGTGACCCATATTATTTTAGAGACTGATTACATTTTCAAAATATTTCTGGCAGGAGTTCAGGAAGGACAGACTTGGTATTCTGGGACAAGAGCTGCCCTGCTGTCCACATGCAAGTTTTCATCTTTCTCTGAGAAACAGCTCTATTTTAAAGGTCTTTCAACAGATTGGATTAGGTTCAGCCAAATTATTAATATAATATTTATTATTTAAATTAAATTGATTATTCATCTTATTAAAATTTGTGAAGTATTATAGAAGCACCTAGATGAACACTGTTTTGATCGTCTATTATTGTTCTTTCTTTGTTTATCTCTTCCTATAATCACCCTGCTGTGGATTTCAACTTTATCTATCAAAGCTTATTTTAGATAATAAATATCTTCTAAAATATTTTAGTCATTTTGATATTAAGTTTACAGATGATATGCATTATCTCATACATAATTATAAAACAAATGTCTTGCTAATATAAATGTCAAATTATTTTTATCATTTATTTATTTAAAATTAATTAAATATTAAATTCATAAAGAAAAATCTTGCTTCACTAGAATATACATTAAAGGAGCAGGAACCTTAGGGAATTATGAAAAATCATGATGCACATAAACACTGAAAAATGCGGAATAATATAGATTTTGTATATTTCTGAGTCATTTAATATCACAAGTGGATTAAGGTGCCAGTGATAAATCTGCTTCATTATTATTAACCACTACTATATGAATTCCTTAATTGAAGCTGACGGTCAATCTTATTAATGCTTATTTTCCCTTCATAATTTGATAAAAGGTCATTTTACTTAAAAAATATTCTTTTGAACTATAATGTGACAGAACAATGAGTTCCAGCAAGCTTGAGGCACCATTTTGGTGATGGATATCAAAGCAAGATAAGCTGCATTCCAGGAAAATACCCTACCTGTTTTTCTATCAGCCCTGAGAAATGAAAATTCACAGTGAAATAGGCAAAGGAAAACATGAGTAATTACTATTAAATATATTGCTGAAGTATATGTTATATAACTATGTGGGCTAATCAGATATTTGCTTATTTTCCTGTGATTTTATTCAATCTTAAAATATGCTATTGTGGGCCCGGGAGATAACATGGAGGTAAGGCGTTTGCCTTTCATGCAAAAGGTCATCGGTTCGAATTCCGGTGCCCCATATGGTCCCCCATGCCTGCCAGGAGCGATTTCTGAGCATGGAGCCAGGAGTAACCCCTGAGCCCTGCCGGGTGTGACCCCCCCCCAAAAAAAAAAAAAAAAAAAATGTAAAAATTAAAAAAAAATGCTATTGTGGGAGAAAAAAGGTTTCTGAAAAATCTTAACATCTGGTTTTTTAACTACAAACTCTTTTTCATCCTCAGTCATAAAGAAAGAACTGAGTTTTCTGCCAACTTTTATTTTCTTAACTACCTAAAAATGGGTTTTATTTGGTCCATTTCTGAGTAGTGACATTAAAATTTAATAGTTATTGAATTTTGATATAATATCATAAAATAGGTAACCATGCAAGTCTAAAACAAATAAAACATTTCTTAGGTAATAACCTATTTAATGTAAGAAAAGGAAGTTTTGTTTGATTTTTGTAAAATCAGATCTGTCATTTACGTCAGAGTTTCCTTCTTGCTTTATGCAGCTGTGCAATGAACTCAGGTGGGTACACAATAAATACTAAAAAGCAAAGTAATAATATCATTTCAATGAAAAACTCGAAGTGAAAACATCAATGATATATAGAATGCTTGCTGTTATGTTTTATACTTATCCTGTGTTGTGTATAACAACAGAAAAGTAAAATCTCTTGGAATATAATTTACAATAAAGAGACAAAAAGATAATACAGTCATTGTTTTTGTATCAAATGAATCTGTTTGTGGCTTGCTTTCTTTGAATCTGGTGAAAGTAATATAGTGCTAAGTATTATGTAACCATCAGAATATTCAATAAATATAAATAAATTTTGGTTTAAATTTATAAGAACTATTTGCTTTACTTAGGGTCTCAAGGAAGGCAATGGCTTAGGCAATGCCTTAATGAAATTTCTCACCATCAATTTAATAATGTATATATAAATATATCTTTGAAATTTGTATAATTAGTCTCTTGTTTTAAAAAATTTTGTAACTTTCTGCTTCCCTATTCTGTTGCTTAAACCTGAGGCTTTTACTAATAGAGACATTTGTCTCCAAAAAGATGCAAGTCAAGAAACGGAGAATAAAAACTAGTATGTGTCAAAATGCATAACAAGAAGACGGAAGTACAGTTTGATATTAATGGTGATATGTTTTTATCACAAATTAATATGCAACAATATTTGTGTACTATTGAATCATGTCTATAAAAATTTCAATACAATCTTATGGGAAAAGGTAGCTAGCATCTGCTGTAACTTTAAAAATTTTTTTTGCCTAGATTTTCCTTTTAAGCTCAAAGACCTCTATGTCTTTGATAGTATTGTTTAAAAAAACAGGCTGAGACTGCCTTAGCCAGTATTTTTACCATGCCTTCTAGCCATTTTGTGTTTTGATCTGTGTTTCCATCTGGACTTTCTAACACAGCAACTCTGGAAACTAATCCATTCTGTTTATTTCTATCTACTGAAGTACCTACGGCTTGAATATATTTTGTCAGGAATGTCTTGATAGAGATGTATTTTGTTGTTTTTTTTTTTTTTTTCAAAAAAACAGGTGATCCTAAAGAATCCAAACCCATTCCCTAGATGACAATTTTTTGCCTATCCTCGTAGCAAAATTTGGAGAATTTTTTTAAATAGAATAAGCTCTCTGAACACATTTGTTTGTATGTGTCATTATAAACTTATTTTGATCAAAAGCCAGAACTAGAAGAGGTTGAAAATAAGGAATAATATCTTGCAAAAAGGCCATTTCCACACAACAGAAACAAATTATCCAAATTCTCAAAAGCAAATTTTTTCTCATTAACTTTTAATGCTAAACTATTTATAACCTTTAGAATTCAATTTGTGAAAGATTGTGGTTATATCCAAATTTGCAGAAACTTTATGTATAAAGAGTTTTCATGTTTTTCATTTAGGTAGTTTACTTTGTAATATCAAGAGCTGAAATAGAGGGACACATGAGAAGAAATTACGAAAAAAATCCAAATGTCAAAATGACAACTTTTATTTAAATATTTTAAAGAATACATATTTTATCTAAAATTTGGTGCTGTGTTCCTAAATAACATTGCAAAAAGGGCAGTACTTTAATTAAAATCCTATTTTGTATTCATTTAAAATGTAATGTTAATGGATGTTTACACATTGCTATGTAATTTTTTCTTTTGAACATCTTCCTTTATTTCATGTGTCAGTACACATTGAAGCTCTTACAGAGATTTATTTTTTTTAATTGACTGATCATAACAACCAATTCTCCATGTCTAGTTGAGGAAATGTAAACTTGGTAAGTCTGTGTTCAAATACCAATATTCCATATAAACTTCCTTATTTAATCATATAGATGTAATTTGGCATAAAATCAATGTAAAAGGGTGTGCCATATATTTGTGTTTTATTTTTCTAATGATAACCTTTGGGTACTTGTGGATATAATGCTGAGTTGTGAATAGAGAACCATACCAGAGAGAAAGGTAACCATAGAAGAGAATGTAATCATTCCCCTCCTACATGATCCACCATAAAATTACTTGCAAATTACAAGAAGATATTGAAACTCGTGGAAGTCTTTGCAAAATTTGCAAAACACATGTATTTGGATCTGCTAAACCTAGAAAGATAGTCATATAATTGGCCCAGAGAGCTAATCAGCACTTAATCTGCACAGTGCAAGTTCATGTCCCCCTCAACTAAATGCTGAGAGAACTGTGCTTCTCAGATTGGAGATCATGCTTTAGAAGGTAAAGTCAAATTCATACCTGATATTGTCCAAATTTTCAGATGTATTGACTACTTGAAAGAAAGTTGCCTTAGGAGAAAACAGTGAATCAAAATCTTTTAGTAAAGGAAATATGAGAGAGGAGGGTGTGCAAATATAAAAAGGTAAAGTAAAAAATGGGAATTGGGGCTGGAGATAAAGCATAATGGTAGTGAGTTTGCCTTACATGCAGAAGGACTGTGGTTTGGATCCTGGCATACCATATGGTCCCCCGAGTCTGCCAAGAGCGATTTCTGAGCGTAAAGCCAGAAGGAACCCCGAACACTGCCAGGTATGACCCAAAAGCCAAAAAAAATGGGAATTAACATCCAAAATTCATAATAAAATGATTCCAGTTGAGAGTATTTGGCTTATATATGCAAAGATGATATTTTAGGCCTTTTCCAGGCTGCCTGGCTATTAACTGTTTGTGCAGACAAAACTTATTTTACTACAGTGTATACAAAATAAAAAAAAAAAAAGACTGAGTTTAAGCGCTCTAAAGTCTCATCATAATCATTATTTTTTTTCTGCTAAAGGATCTCATTGTCCAGTCTTCTCAGTTGAACTATCTTCAGGGTCGTTATCATGCCTTTATTCCTAAATGATTATCTCTAAAAGGAGACTAGCTGGTATCCTGAATTTGTTGCTAGAGTCTGGCATCATGATTTCCTTTTCAAATCACAATTTAGTATTATTGATGCCCAAAGGACTCCTACTGGAGCAATTTAGGTAAAACAAATAATATTTGTAAAGAATAGTTTAATTTTTAAAAATAGTTTAACATTTTTCTTAATAAAATAATGTATAAAATATATTAATTTAATTATTTAAATTGTATGTAAATATAAGTAATGCTTGTGTAATTATCCAATATGCTTATGAGGAAAGTAATATATACACCTCAATAAGTTGGAGACATTTTATGAAATAAAATCATTTTAAAAGTTATTAATAAATACACTTCTAGTCATTTTAAACTGTACTGATATAAATGAGTCAAACAAAAAAACATTGCAGGGAAAATAAAAAGTATTGTTGACTAGCAGTAGTAACAGAAGCTGTGCATTTTGGGTGGTGCTTAGACTGTAAAGCGCCATTTTGATTTTAACTGAGTTGAATGAACATAGGCAAGAGTCTGGCTGGAAGGAAAAAAAACAGGTGCCCAACAATAGGAGGGTGTCTAAAATAACTGTGGTGGAATATCTACAATGGAATAACATGCAGTTGTTAGGAAAAATGAGGTTATGAAACTTGCTGATACATGGAGAACATTATGCTGAGTAAAATGAATCAGAGGAAGAGGGACAGACATAGAATAATCTTACGCATATGTGAAATATAAGAAAATAAAAGACAGTGGGGAGATGATATTCAGAGACAATAGAAATGAGAATTAGGAGAGGACTGGTTCGTTGTAGGAAGCTTGCCACTAAACAGATAGTGAATTAGACCGAATGATGGTTCATAAAACATGCCTCCACAAATCAAGAGGATTAAAATTTATCAGATATCTCTTCAGATCATGATGCACTTATAATAGAAGTGAATTACAAAAAGACACAGATAAATACTTTAACACCTGGAAATTAAACATCACACTACTGAACAAACAGTAAAAAGATTACTAGAAACAAATGCGAATGAAGAGACAAATTATCAGAATTTGTGGGACACAGCAAAACACTGGCATTAAAAGGAAAATTTATAGCTTTGCAAGCATTAAGCTAGAAGGAAGAAAGGGCTTACATAATTAATTTAATGGCATAGCTTACAAATTGGAAAATTACAAACAAAATAAACCTAAAATAGTGAGGTAGAAAGAAATAGTAAAACAGGTTAAAATAATAAACTGTAACCCCTCCCCAAAATCAAAAATGATTAATTAAAGCAATAGTTGATGCTTTGAAAAAATCAACAAGGTTAATACACAATTAGTTAGACTCACAAAGAGAGAAAGTTAATGAAACTAATCAGAAATAAAAATGGGGAGATCATTACAGATAGAAAACTTTAAAGGGTAATCAGTTATTACTTTGAGAATCTTTATACCAATAAAAGAGAACCCTTCCAAAATCAAAAAGTTCTTCAACTCTTACAGCCTTTTAAGGTTGAACCAAGATGACCTGGTATATACGAACAGACCTTTCACTAATGAGTAAATTGAAGTGGTATTTAAAAATATTTCCAAATACTTACCAGACACATATGGATTCACTAGTGAATTCTTTCAAAACTTTTAAAAGGACCAACTCCAATCTCTTTCCTGATCTCCCAGGAAATTGAAGAAACAAAAAGCTCCCTAAAAGTTTCTATAAAACTAACAGCATCCTGATGCCAAAAGCAGAAAGTCACCACAAAAAAAGTAAACCCAAAAGTTGATATCACTGTTGAACACAGATGAAAAGAATCTGAACAAAATACTAGCAGTTATAATCTTTTTTTTTTTTTTTTTTTTTTTTGGTTTTTGGGTCACACCCGGCAGTGCTCAGGGGTTACTCCTGGCTCCATGCTCAGAAATTGCTCCTGGCAGGCACGGGGGACCATATGGGGCACCGGGATTCAAACCGATGACCTTTTGCATGAAAGGTAAACGCCTTACCTCCATGCTATCTCCCGGGCCCCAGCAGTTATAATCTTACATATCATCAAGAAACTTGTACATACTGACTGGGGATATAATATACCATATCAATAAAAAATAAAAAATCATATGATCATGTCAATAGATATAGAGAAAGCATTTAAAAATAGCAAGCACCCATTCATGATTAAAAAATCAACAAATGGGAAGAAAAATACTTTTCTCAATATAATCAAAGTCATTTACCATAAAATTATAGCAAACATTATACTCAATAGAGAAAACTGAAAGACTTTCCTCTAAGATTAGGCACGAGCCAACATTGCATCCTCTTGCTACTTCTATTCAGTATTTTAATCGAAGTACTTGTCACAGTAATCATGTAAGTATAAACTATCAAGGGCATCCAGATAGGAAAGAAAGCAGTCAAACTCTCAATGTTTGCACATTATACAAATCTATATTATAAAATTCTAAAGAGTGGCTAAAGAGTTTTTGGAAACACTATCTTCATATTGTAACACCTTGCAGTTAACATGTTGTATAAAGGTCAAATCAAAATGGATTAAAGACCTGGGGCCGGCGAGGTGGCACTAGAGGTAAGGTGTCTGCCTTGCAAGTGCTAGCCAAGGAAGGACTGCGGTTTGCTCCCCCAGAGTCCCATATGGTGCCCCAAAGTCGGGCAATTTTTGAGCGCTTAGCCAGGAGTAACCCCTGAGCATCAATGGGTGTGGCCCAAAAAACAAAAAATGGATTAAAGACCTTGATATTATACCTAAAACCATAAGATACATATAGGCAAAAATAGGCAGAATATTAGGACATTAAAGCTAAAGGCATCTTCAAGGAAAACACATCTACTGCCCAAGCAAGTGTAAGCAAAGATAAATAAATAAGATGACATTAAATTGAGAACATCTGCATTTCAAAGGTAACAGTGTCTAGGAGACAAAGACTGCTCATGGAATGAGAGAAATTTTACCCAATACACATTTGATAATAGGTTAATATCTAACAAATACAAAGCAATGGCAGGATTTGTAAGAACATAAAATATCTTACTCTAACCAAAAATGGAGGGAAAAAATGAACAGAAGAAATACATGTTTTAATAAAGATATTATTTAAAAAAAGAAATACAGGTGGTCAAAGGGAACTTAAAATGTTCCACATTACTAATTTTAAGGGAGCTGCAAATCAAAACATAAATGAGATCTTATCATACATTCCAGAGACTAAAGACATCACAGAGAAAAAGAACAACCAGTGTTAATGCAGATATGGATATTCTTTTAAACCTTTCAAACCTTTCAAAAGTTTCAGAATTCTAAACAATGCTGCTGCAGATATGAGAAGAAAGGGTCTCTCTTTCTCTGCTAGTTAGAATGTAGGCTAGTCTAGCATTTTAGGAAAACAGTATGTATATTCCTCATAAAACTAAACATTTTGCTACCATATGGTCCAGCAATAACCATTCCTAGTGATATACACTAAGAAGTCAAAATCACCATGCAGAAAAGTCCTCTGTATTTCTATGCTTGTCACAGCACTCTTTACAATAGCCAGAATCTGGAAACAACTCAATTGCTCAAGAACATTTGAATGGATAAAGAAATCTTGAAATGTCTTCACAATGGGATACTACACAGCTGTTAGGAAAAAATGAAGTCATAAAATGTCCTTATACTTGGATAGATGTGAAGATTATTATGCTGAGACAAATGAGGCAGAGACAAAGAATAATTGGAATGATTTGTGGGGTATAAGAAAAACAATAGGTAGTATGGCAATAATACCGAGTAACTGTAGAGTTGGAGATCAGCAGGAAAAGTTCATGGGAGAAAGCTTGTTATAAAGAGTGGTGCATGCAGTTAGAGTAGTGAATAAACACAATAACAATGATGGTTGGAATTCTCATCTGCTTGAAGAACAACTGAGTGCTCAAAGGGGATATAATGATATGCATGGCACCCGTTTATTACCAATAGTTCAAATAGCAGTGTCAAAAAAGAAAAGCAAGATAGAGAGGAAATAAAATGCCTGCCTCAGAGGAAGTTGTGAGTGGGTGGGGGAATTTGAGGACATTGTTGGTGGGATATGTGAACTGGTGAAGGGTCAAATACACTTTATGACTGAAACTCAACATTGAATCATTTTTAACATTGGTGTGTAAATAAACAATATATATTATATAATTCTGATTAGTGCTATTGATACATTTCTATGACCCATCTTTTTAAGTCCATCCAGGGAACTAGGGGCAAAAGTACATTGGTAAAAGATGTCATACATTTTATGACTGAAACTCAAGTATAAGCAATTTTGAAATTATGGTGCTTAAATGAACTATTAAAAATAAATAAAGGAATTACATTTTGTTTTTATAAATATCATCTCTAATAAAGTATGAAATATTTACAATTATAGGAATGATTTCATGTTGTTATTAGAATCTTTCAGAATGGTTTTGTCTCATGAAGTACATAATTATAAAGAATTCACTCTAAGAATGTAATATAATGTAATTAAAAGTGAGATAGTTGCAAAAAATTTGTTGATGTTTGGGGGCTGGAGCAATAGCATAGCGGGTAAGTTGATTGTTTTGCACATATCCAAATCAAGTTTTATTCCCAATATACCATATGGTCCCCAGGAGCCCGCCTGGATTGATTCCTGAGTGCAGACATAGAAGTAACCCCTGAGTAAAACCAGGTGTAGCAAGAACACCAAAAGAAAAAAAAAAGTTTGGATGTTTTTGATACATAGTTTTATTTGCTAATCTATTTATCTGTTAGTCTATTCCACAAAAAAATATTTCTAAAGAAAAAATATAACTAGACACCACAGAAAATTTGCCAGCTCTTATCTGAGAAAGAATGAATGCAATGAGCTAGAATAGTCAAAAGTAATCTGGGATTTACTGAACAGTATGTTATTCAGTGTTTCTGTTTATAGGTGAGGATAGTATGGTGAAGATAATAACTTAGAAACAAGATCAAGAAATCATTTTAGCTATAATATATACAGTGAGGCAGTAGCTCTGAAGTCCCTCTGTACCATTCCTCCCTAGAAATCACAAGTTAATAGATGATTGCTTTTTCTTATGTTGGGTTTTCCTACAGGTGCAAGATGACATTATAAATAGTGGTATGTCCTAACAAAACAAAAACAAAAGTAAGGAAACATGGAAGTAAAATGCAAATGGAGGTTTCCCATAAAAAATATTTTATTGAGTACTTTACTACTTGTGTTTTTGTTTGTAGAATCATCAAAGACTATAGGTAAGATATGCTTTAGAGACATATTAGTAAAGAGGATTAAAAATTATTTAACTCCTCCCATCAATTTTTGGTTTTAGCTGATGCAAGTACATTTGTTTCTTAATATTTTTGTAACTTCAATTGGCAAACCATATATAGTATCTATAGACAAGATAAAGTCCATAGGAGGTCAGAAGCAGTTGCATGCACTAGGAAGAATGGAATACATGGAAATACAAAAATAAAAATATCAATGATATATACAAAATAGTGAATAAGAAATTATTAATATTATCATATATATTTTTCTTTTATCATAGTAGATGACATAGAACCTACAAGAGATATTATGTATGATAGCCAACAAAAACAAAAATGACAATAACAGTGGTACAGTCATATTTTGTACATTATACAAAGATAAAAAAGTAGCTCAAAATATGTTCCCTATACATAGAAAATATTACTAATAATGAGTACAAATGACAGTAAATATTCCTACATTAAAATTTATTACATTACTATATAAAATATTCACTATTAGTAGATAAAAGTGTTAGAGAAAATGGGTTCATAAAATTTTTTGTAAGTCCAAGAAAAACCAGAAATAATATTTTCTAATTTGAGATTGAAAGAGTGATATATTTTGCATTTCATGTTACATTAAATTTATTTGTATAAAATTTTCTAAAAATAAAAATTTACGGGGCCTGGGAGATAGCATGGAGGTAAGGCGTTTGCCTTTCATGCAAAAGGTCATCGGTTCAAACCCCGGTGCCTGCCAGGAGCAATTTCTGAGCATGGAGCCAGGAGTAACCCCTGAGCACTGCCGGGTGTGACCCCCCAAAAAGAATTTACATGAGTTAGTAGCAATGAGATAAACAGGGTGGGATGCAAATAAAAATGGGATAAATGGGTAAAATTATTAGAGCAGTGTTTCTTAGAGAAATCAATGGGTCTTTATTGTCTAGCAAGTTCTTCACAGGATGTTTGAATTAGGCAAACAAGAGAAAGCATTTACTTTCACAAGCAGAATGATAATTTTCAGAGAAATATCACTGAAGGAATTCAGAATATATAAACTACAAATAACTATTTTTGATAATTTTGATTATAGGTAGTACTTATGAAAGTGACAGTACAAGAAATTTACTATGAAATTCCTCGAATCTCCTACAAGCAAAAGAAATGGAATCCTAATTCATTTCTTTGTTTGTTTTTATTTTTGGTCACATCCAGCAGCGCTGAGGCGTTACTCCTGGCTCTACACTCAGAAATCGCTCGTTGCAGGCTCAGGGCACATATGGGATGCTGGGATTGGAACCACCATCCTTCTGCATGCAAGGCAAATGCCCTGCCTCCATGCCATCTCTCTGGCCCCTGGAATCTTAATTCTTTATGAATCAGGAGGAAAGATATTCCCTGACTTGTAGAATCCAGAAAATTGGGGCCAAAAAATCCATACAAACTAAAGAAATTTTGGGGGTGTGGGTAGTACACCCGGTGAAGCTCGGGTTATCCTGGCTATGTGCTCAGAAATCGTTCCTGGCTTGAGGGGCCATATGGGACACCAGGGGTTCGAACTGCTGTCCATCCTAGGCTAGAGTGCGCAAGATAGCAGACGCCTTACGCCCTCCCTGTGTCACCCCCTTTATTTTAAACTAAAGTACTTAAACTTCCTGATGACTTTGTTTTCATTTACTATCACTTCTATCACAAACCCTTTGTCTTGTTTAAACAAGTGTATAATTTTGCCAACAGAAAAGATTATAAGAACTTATTGTTTTTGTCCCGCTTTCTAGTTTTAATTCCATTGAGAAAGTCTCAATACAAAATAAAACACAAAACTTCAACACAAGCATTTACATTCTGTTAGTCATTTGTATTTAAACTTAATTCTTAGGCCCAGTCACAGACCCAAAAAGAGTAGTGAAAAATGTTTCATTCCTACATTATCAATCATTAAGATACTTATTATTATACTTTTTTTAATATTCTATTACATACATTTGCATTAAAATACAATTTTTTAATACCAAAAACAAACAAAAAATACAATTCAGTTTAAGTTTGCTAACATTTGCACTTACATTAACTCATTATTGATTTAAATTTTGTATTTCAGTTAGTATTAATTTGTACTTCCATTATAGGTATCATTTATAAAAATGGTCTCCAAAGATTTTCTGCACTGATGTCCAGAAGTTTTGAGTTTATTATAGGAATTCTGTAGTTGTTATAATGTACTATGAAAGTTCGATTTTCTGGGTGTAACTAATTTGATCATAATTAATTTAAAAGTTTAAAAAGAAAAACTATTTTAGCTGCTTGCAGAAGAAATGGAATCACATGCAAAGTAATTAATTGGCAGATTTCAGTGAAAGTACAGTGTATAGGGATCCTCAGACCTATTATTATCAACTGATTTCTGCTACTTTCATGAATATCCCAGAAATAAATACTGTACCAGAACCCTCACATATGTATTTATTCAGGATAATATAAAGATTTTAGATTAATTGTACCTTACATCCAGCTAAACTACTAGAATCAAAGCATTCAGATAGATTGGTTG
>PVKC010022865.1:0-17507 GCA_004027635.1 Crocidura indochinensis
TGATTACATATGTGTTTGTGATTTCGGTCATGTGAAGAACACCCCCTTCAACAGTGCAACATTCCCACCACCAATGTCCCAAGTCCCCCTCCCTCCCACCCCACCCACACCTGTACTCCAGACAGGTTTTCCAGTTCTCTCATTCATTCACATGGCAAATCAGTAATTTTTAATCATTCACTTCCAGCTTGGAAAATCTGTTCAATTGGAAGCCAAGAGACAGAGAAATTAACAAAGGACTCTGAGATATCTGTTGGTACCCACAATAATTTTTATCATGCTGTTTTTTTAAAATTAGTATTTTAACAATATTTCTTTTTTTTTTTCTGTTTTTTTTTTTTGGGTCACACCCGGCAGTGCTCAGGGGTTACTCCTGGCTCCATGATCAGAAATTGCTCCTGGCAGGTATGGGGGACCATATGGGGCACCAGGGATTTGAACCAATGACCTTTTGCATGAAAGACAAACACCTTACCTCCATGCTATCTCCCGGGCCCCTAACAATATTTCTTTACTAGAGTAAATTCACTTGTGAAGTTCATCCACTAAATTGGTACAAAATATTTATAACAAAGCGACCTATACTCCATGCAATTTTGTTTGGAATATGGTTTGATATAATTGAAGATATTGAATGATAGAAACTCAGAATGCAACAGATCTGACTAGAGTTTAAAATTTTCCACTCTGGTGAGATCCATAGTAGCATCAATTTGTATA
The DNA here is from genome assembly GCA_004027635.1 of Crocidura indochinensis. Lineage (NCBI taxonomy): Eukaryota > Metazoa > Chordata > Mammalia > Eulipotyphla > Soricidae > Crocidura > Crocidura indochinensis. Next base: position 721 of record PVKC010022865.1, read on the forward strand.
ACATCACATGGTTAGCTTCAACAGTTGTAATGGAACTGCCTTCATGAGGCAAGATAATGATATATGTAGTTATATTACATTAACCCATGAAAACAATATTATCAGGGTTCCAAAGAGACTATTGTAAATTATTCCACAATAATTCTAGAGACAAGGAGTCATGGTTCATTGTTAATAGAAATTTGACAGAATCAGCTTGTCCCAAGGCTGACTTGATTTTCATTAAACTATTTACTGTCTCTGACCACTACTTTTATTGTTTATTATAGTAGTGTTTTAAACTTCATCATCACAGGAGGTGAGGCATTTTTACATGTTTCTGGACTCTATTAAAAAGTGACTATGATGTAAACTGCCAACGAGTCTCACAAAAGTGCTTTTAAGTTGACCTTTCAAACCATTATTTAAGTGTTCTCAGAGCTCAGAGGAGTCAAAAATCTATGCCTGATATTATAATTTCGAGTATTAAAATTAACAAGAAAGATTTTATTTCCTGGAGGGTCTTATTTTATTATGTCCTCTCTAAGAGAGGCATTTCAGTTTTGAATTTTCTTGGTTTGTTCATACATTCATGGAAGATTTAAATAGCATTGCAGCTGTACAGAAAAGCTGTTCTAGTGTGTGCTTTGAAAATCAGCTTTTCAATAACTGATAGCTTTAGAACTATGATTGAGAGGAAAAATCCAGTTCTTTTTTTACATAAAAATAAGCTATTTCAGCCACTGGCTACATATTCCAAGAAGTTTGAGGAAGGAGAGTTTCATATTTCTTATCGTTTTGCTCTTGGGCAGGCAAGCTGTGCCCATGGGCTTCCTTCTTTTCCTATGAAGCAGCAGAGGGAAAGAAGAAAATGGAGGTTAATCCAGGAGGTGATGCTTCAGTTTACTAGCAATTAGTCAGACTTTTAAACAGGCAGATATATGAAATGGGAAAGAAAAAGAATTTAATTTCAGTTACCAGTTAATATTCCAGCATTGACTCATTAAGCAGTCCATTAAATACTGTAGTGTCCCAGGAAGCATAATATGTATAGAATGAATGACTGTCATCTAGTTTTAAATGAATTTAAATGCTCTGCTTTGGGCCATAAAGCTTTGCCAATGATCTCCTGAGACACATTTGTGAAACTTGTTTTTGCCCTCTCAGGTAGTCAGAAAAGAAATGTTTTGTTGTCTATTTATTTCAATGCAGTCAATTCATTATTTTTTATTATGAGTTCATTTGACTTTGTTCAGTAACTTTTCAGTGCTCAGTAGAGGTGGACCAAGAATTAGAAATCTAAAAATAAAAATGACAGGAATACTGATACAATGTGGTAAAGGGGATAGTTGGATAAAGTATAAGATGCTTTGTAAAAATATAGAACAGTGACATTATTTTACTATGTCCTCTCTGAAAGAAGCATTTCAGTTTAGAATTTTTTTTTTCTGTTGCAAAGTCTAATAAGGCTAAAGATTATGATTTTAAGCTTACTGGATAGTTAGAGCAGTGATAGCAAGTTATCTTTTTGGTAAACAAAAGGAAGACAAAGAATGGAGGAAAGAAAAGCAATGACAAGAGACTAAAAATTATAGCTTTAATAGACCTAAAATGAATCTAGATATCTTAATTGGGTTTTCCTCTAACCAGACTCTGATACAAAGATTTATGTGCAAATCATTTTCTTGGGAAGTGATTTGATGAGATATAGATAGAAAAGGATAATCCACTGAGTATATTTACCAGAGAGACCACTATGTTAGAAATGCTCCTAAAGTTTGTGTGCAATATACTCTAGAATGTCCTAACAGATGGCAATGTCTCAGCGACTCCCTCCCTCTCCATTTTTTGTTAAGTAAGTTCATTCAGAAACCTATGTTTCTTACATTTCTAGTCAAAAATTTCTTTCAATTCAGCTAGTCTTCTGTATATAGACATAAACTACCTTAGGTAGAAAAAGGTGAACTATGATTAACTGCAGTAAAATCCAAGAGAAAGCATGTAGTATGGCTATTACAGATAGCATATGTTACCTAGAAAAGTTAGAAGGATGTGTCAGTAATAGAAAGAAAATAAATCTGGCTTAGGAAAGCAGAATCAGTTCATGTAGAATGTTATGCCATGTAAGTATGAGTGCCACATAAAAGAATTTAAACAGGAGAGATACATAAACAGGTTTATAATATATAGTTTTTTTTTTGTAGAGACTATAGAGAGAAAAATTTTAAGGATATCAGGTCTGAGAGTCTTAGTGACCCATATATTAGCTAGGTTATAAATACTGAATATCAAAGAAAAAAGAAATACTGAATATCTTTACAATAATTAAGAGAGCAACAGATAGACAAAATATTGAGGAGGTTATATGGAAAATAATATAGAGGATAATAGAAAATCTGAAAATTTGTGACTTAAAAGCTGTTTGGATAATTTGCTTGTCTCTAAAATCTGCAATACAGTAGGAGGATGTGTGTGTGTGTGTGTGTGTGTGTGTGTGTGTGTGTGTGTGTGTGTGTTTGGATGTGTATATTAGGTTTATTTTATTTTTATTTATTTTTTTTCTTGGTTGTGGGGTACACTCAGTGAAGCTCAGGGGTTACTTTTGGCTATGCATTCAGAAATTGCTCCTGGCTTGAGGGACCATATGGAGTGCCAGGGATCCAAGGATCCTGGATCCAAGGATTTCTGCCAGGATGCCAAGGTCCATCCTGGGTGAGCTGCCTGCAAAGCAAATGCCTTACTGCTGCACTATCACTCCACCCTGAATATATTGGATTTATTGACATGGATTTATTTCTTCAAAGGTTAAACTTAAGTTGTAGGCAAGAAGAATAGACTTGCCTTGGTATTTAAAATAATTTTTTTTGGTTTTTGGGCCACACCCGGTGATGCTCAGGGGTTACTCCTGGCTATTCGCTCAGAAGTCACTCCTGGCAGGCACGGGGGACCATATGGGGAACTGGGGGATCGAACCGAGGTCCGTCCTAGGTTAGCGCAGGCAAGGCAGGCATCTTATCTCCAGCGCTACCACCCGGTCCCTTAAAATAATTCTTATCATGCCATCAGTTGCCTAGTAGTTGAATGACTATATATATGTATATATAGTCATATATATTATTTCTATCATTTATACACATATCTCAACATATTCATGAAAAATTATTAAGTGAAAAGTTAGATATACCTTTAACATTTGTGAATGGTGACCCCACTGGTAATATGAATATAGAATTTAAAGAAAAAATTAACCATAGATATAAATTTTGTGATATTAATAAAGCAGTGCATCTGATTGGATACAGTTATTTACTATAGGATTAATTAAAATAGATGTCTAAAAATTGAACATTGTGAAAAGATTATTTTAGGAAGAATACAATTTCTTCTTGGAGAATCAGTAAGCTAGATAAGCATTACTAGATTACAAAATTTATGAGAAAACTAAAGAATCTTCAGCTGTGTTTGGAAGGTGATGTGGAAATAGGATGTAATACAGAATTTATAAAGAATCTATTAGGATAATCCATAGAGAGTTTTAAGGGACAGATGGAAGGGGATGGATTGTGTATCGGCGGACTGAAGTATAATTGCTAGATGAAGAATTGAAAACAAGAAGTATTGAATTTGTCACTGATAGTAGTGATAAAGAAGCATCAAATGTTTAACAAGATGTAAGAGTTTAATTTTTTGTTTTTGTTGGAGAGAAATTTATGTTCTGAGTTAAAAAAGCACATATTCTTTCTTTTAATTATTAATGTATTAAAATGAGAAATTTATGTTCTGGGCCAAGAAGGTATAAACATTTTTATTTGTTAATATAAAAACAAATAGAACAATGATCATAGGAATATTGACTTTATGAATCTCTTAAAACCTTTATCAGCTCATAAGAAAGCCTTTTCAATGTTAACATTTCATTGTTTTTTCCTACAAGTAAATTTAGTTAGTTCTCAGCATTGCTCCTTGAAACTGATCTGATTCTTGCTAGTTACAGAAAATGAAATGAACTTTGAACAGAGACCTAATGTTGTTTCTTTGATGTTTCAACATTTTTATGATCACTATTTGCAATATCATTTAGCATTTTGTCCTGTTAAAGTATAGAATATCAGAATATTGAACTAAAGGAGGGGTCAAAATGATGGTACAGAGGTTAAATAGCCTGTTTTAGCTACTATTGTGGTTCAGTACCTCTTACTACTTACAGTCTCCAATCTCTGAACACAGATTTGGGAGTAAACCCTGAGAATAGCTGGTAATGGCCCATTTCTACCCACCACAGAAATAAAACAATGGACAATTCTATAATATCTCTCATAGGAATTATCGAACTATCTACCTTGGACTATAATAAGGATGAAATATGTTAGTAATATGTAGCATGTGACAAATGTTCTTGGGAGTATTTTGGAAAATGATTTGCTAAAACTATAAATTATTCTAGAAGTATCACAATTATTTTCAGTTTAAGTGAAAAAGCCTGAATTAAGGCTAAGTAAAATTTCAAAGGTTATATAGTAATTGTTTATCAAAGTCAGGTCTTTTGGTCTGAATTATCTTTAAATACAAATATATCAACATATTAAGAATGAACATTGCAATGAGAATTTATATTAGATATAGTATTCGTTTTATAGATGTTTACAGAAGGTATATTTAGCTTGTGGCCTACATGATATTGTGGCCTCTAGTTTCTAGCTTGCTTGGCTGTAGTAGTAATCTTGATGGTCTATACTAATGTACTGATGAGCCATTTGCTATAAATTGCAAGTCAGCTACTGGTTCAATTCACACTAAATTTGCAATCTGACTTTACTGAAGTACAAAATTGGTTTTCTTGTCATAACTTGGTAGAACATGCAGAAGAGTTTAATATCTTATTTTCAAGCTCAAGTAAGTTCATCTATGCTTAGAGAAAGTTTGAAAATTGTTGTTTTAGATGAACAGCTGTTTCAAGCACGAGAGCCACTTTAGAAGTTGAATGGCTTTGATAATATCCTTTTGGAAGCTGATATCATAGACTGACTTCCTAGGTCAAGTCAAATTATGGTCTGAAGAAAATTCAGAAGACTTCTTCAGTTATTCTGGAGGTGTCTGACAGTGTAAACTCCGTTGTGTTGATAGAATATCTATTTGTTTGGCTAACTCATTATGCAATCTTGCTTGTAGACTGAGTAGGTTTGTAATGAATTAGGTTAACAAAATATGCATTATTCCCATTTTTCTTATACATGTGTATATAACATGCACCTATAATTTTGTTTAATATCATAAATTCAAATATAGTTGGGGGTTGGAAAGATAGTATAGTGACAAGGTGCTTGCCTTGCACACTACCGACCCTGATTTGATCCTCTTTCTCAGCCTCACAGTGAGTTGCCTGGGAACCAGCAAGACTGATTACTGAGCACAGAGAAGGAATAAGCTCTGACCACTGACAGGTGTGGCCCACTCCCAAACCCAATAATAAATATACAGTATTGTGATTCAAATCCTAGTCAACCAATTTTACTTATGTAATTTTACTAAAACCAACTTTTATTGACATTAATATTCAGATTAGAAAAATGTGTCAGCTATTATTATCTCCTGGGTATTTGTAGGAAATATATGAGGTTATTTACAAAAGAAATCTAGTCTAGAACGTCATCCATACTTTTTTTTATTTTTTTTTGGTTTTTGGGTCACACCCGGTGACGCTCAGGGTTTACTCCTGGCTATGTGCTCAGAAGTCGCTCCTGGCTTGGGGGGCCATATGGTAAACCGGGGGAATCAAACTGCGGTCCGTCCTAGGCTAGCGCAGGCAAGGCAGGCACCTTACCTCCAGCGCCACCGCCCGGCCCCATACTTAATAGTTAATACACTGTAGTTATGTTGATAAATAAGTTATTTTCTGCTTGAGCTACTATGATTTACAAAACTGAATTGATGGTATCTTTTGTTGAAAACCCAAACACCAATATCCATCACCTTTATACCCAATGTCCTCCACCAAGGTTCCCTAAAGCTCCTTCTTTTCAAACACCCGCCCCTGCCAACTCAATTGTATGGATCAGTTCTCTCCATTGTGTTGCCTTTGGCCCTTTGTTATTGCTTCTTGCTTTGTAGATAATGCAATAGTTTTTTTGTGGCATGTGCTAGTATGTGACATTGGTTTTGTTAAAGTAGTCGCTAACTATTAAATATTACCTTCGGAAAATAAGAGGAAGAGGAAAAAAGAGGATCATCCAATATAAATTTCATTCTAAATATTAATTGACAAGAAAGTTTATTAGTCTTCTATATCCTTATTCGAATGAAATAACTATTTGAAAATCGCTTCTAGCATCACCAGATGATTTTCTCTATTCTACAGTCTGTTCTGCTCAGGGGTTACTCCTGGCTCTACAGTCAAATATCCCTCCTGGCAGGCTCGGGGGACCATGTGGAATTCCATTTTTCGAACCACGGTCCTTATGCATGCAAGGCGAATGCCTTACCTCTATGCTATCTCTCAGGCCCTTTTCTCTCTAACATTTTATATTTAGTGTCACTTATACAAAATAGAGTTCCAGAAATCAGATCAGTAATATATTCCAAATTCTACTATTTTTATTTATAGAATTAGTTGTTTTAGTTTTTTATCAGCCATTGTAGAATTCACAAGAACTGTCTTTTCTATCTTTTCACTTTTTACTACCAACAAAATAATTTAAAAATCATATAATCTATATGCATTTGTTAAAAGTGATTTTTTAGATGGATCATTGCTATGATAAGCTTTTTACTGCTAATTAGATGAATTGTGGATCTTATTTTACTCACTTCTAATAAGACACGCAGGATGAGGTTTGAAATTATTTCTCTAAAATTAAGTATAATGATGCTACGATATTTGACTCAATAAATATTGTGCAGTAGTCCAAAGAACTCAGCTTGCTTTTATTAATATTCTTGGACCATCAAAGTCTTCTTTATACTACAGAACCATGAATTTTACAAAGGAAAATTGAAAATGCTTAATTTCAGGGATTCTCCTGATCTTAGACACCAACCCTGCAAAAGAATAATAGGAGTGTAGGAGGAAGTGTCACTTGATAAACTATTACTTTCTAGAGTGTTTCCGCTCATTCATAATAAAAATCATAACTCAGAATACTGGTTGTGCCATTTTGTCCTGGTATTAACATAAAATTTTATTTATCACAGCACATTTTCACAATAATAAAATTATATAAAGAATTGTTAAGAAATTAAAAACATTGTATAGATAGAACTAATGGGTATCATGCTTAGTGAAATTAGTCAGGAGTACAGATACAGAAATAGTACTTCTTACCTGTGAGGATTCAAGTGACATAATAATAAGGAACAACAATCTTTAAAGGCAGAAGAACCTGAGAACTGTTTTTATGAAACTGGTTTTACCTAAGATGTATATAGGAAGGATGTTAGAAGAATATTGGAGAGTAGTAAACATTCTGGTAGAGGGGGTGATATTGTTAGCATTGTCCAAATCAACTCAAAGTTGAAATGAATGTTTAATGGATATTTTTGAAGCTAAGCCACTATTGTCTATAGGATTATGTGGAAGCTAAAGGAAATAAAATTATTTGGCTAATCAACTTAGAAATTGTGAATCTAGTAGAATTTTGTTTGTACTGTTTCAATAGATATTTACAAATGCTAACTGTAATTTTAAGGATTATAATACTATTACTATAAAATTTTAAAAATAGCTATTAATGACATTTAATATTTAAATAAGCACAAACTCTAAAATACAAAAGTAAACACATAAATGCTCTCATACTCTGAAGGTAAGCGAAATTATTTAGAGATAAATAGTTACAAAGACTGATTTTTACCTAAATTAAAAGGTGAAATAAGAGCCAAGTTAAAGATTATTTTTATATTTATTATTATTAAATTTATTTAAAGAAAATGCATCACATATTTGACATAACTGATCATAATACATTTGTTTGAAGATGGCCAAAACCAAAGTTATTAAAAAATTAAAAGAAAAATTAAAGAAATGGAAGAAAAGGAAAGAAGAAAAAGTTAAGTAGCAAGCATATTTTTGAAAATTATTGAATCATTAAAGCACTAGCGGAAGGTTTAGTAAATTCTTCTTTTTTGTTGTTGTTGAGATTAAGAGATAAAGAAAAACAGTAAAAATGGTGTGAGAGTGGAAATTGTTTGCATAGGCCCAGCAAATTATGGGGGAAATGGCAAGGAATATAGCCTTGGCGTAAATACAAGGACACCTCAATCCTGAAGTTTTCTGGCATAAGACCAACTCTGGGCTCCAGGCATACTTGGTAGCCCAACCCAGTGATTTCAGTAAAATTTTTCGCACAATTGCTGTTGGTGTTAGGTTTCTATAGAGATCCTGATTTCTGTGCATATACTGCATCGAAGTCAGGATGATGTGGAGCGTTCTCTAGTTTCAACTCACTATTAGATGCGGAGTGCCCTGCAATGAAAGTAGAATTTTACTGTTGCTAAGTCGCCTGGGTGTTAACAGGAACCTTCTTTGGAGTAAGTTGATGCCAGAGCAGTGGTAGGGTCTTCCTGGTAGTGGTTTGCTTCCTGGTGATGTTATAGACAACCGTGGTTGTTTCTGTAGATGGCATCCATAGTTCAAGGATGTATGGACAATGCCCATTCTTCTGAGGTCTGAACCAAGTCATTATGACAATGGTTAAAGATTATTTCAATTGATTAGAGAAATCAAGATATCATAGAGGATTCTTATATCTGGGCAATTTGGGCCATTTGTGAAGAGAATGCCCTCTAGTGGATTTGAAAAATAATTTCACTAACAGAGGTCAACCTTAAATATAACTGTGAAAGACTTCTAATTCACATTGTCTCAATATAAATTAGTAAAAAACCCCGATAAAATGGTTGAATAAAAATAAAAAAATAAAGTCAAAAGTATCTTTATTATTCTTGTATATAAACACCACCTATTATTTGGAGTTGCCAGTCAGACTAGAGACGAGGAAATATACCTGAAAGAGCTGAGAATTTGTTTATTTTTCTCTTTGTAAAGCTTAATGACTCATTATTTTAATAAGTAGAATGTGTCTTGAACTTATTATATATTTGTAGTAGATTACTATTTTAGTTTGCTCAGACTGATGATACAATATTACACAGATGGTTCAAAAAATATAAATTTAATTTTTCTTAACCCAGAAGCTAGAAAATCTAAGATCATGCAAAATTTCAGCAGACATTGGTTTCTGGTAGAACTTACTTTCCAAAATTGCAGATGTTTGTCTACTAACTGTGTCCTTATATGACTGAGATAATGCATTCTCTGGTATCTTTCTCCTTGTAAGGACATGAGTTCTTTATGACAAGGCTTTTACATAGCTGATTTCATTTAACCATAGTCACTTTTTTTAACTCACAGAGAAGGTCAGGATTTCAGTTTATAAATTTATGAAAAACATAAGTCATCCAAGTAAAAATGTCAGTATCTATTTTTTCCTTTTTAAAAAAAAAAGACTTCCCTGATATTTATTACCACTTGCTTTTCCCACTATGGTGTTTTTTATTGATACTTTGCTTCATCAAATTAATAGGAGAGTTTTTTTCATCAGAGTAAATAAAACAAAAGATAAAGGAAGTGACAATAAACTATCAGAATATATATCCAATGATAATTATTTTTAAAATATACCATTATATTTAAAAAGTAGAATAGCCTAAATGAAATTTTAGACTTCTAAAGTTTATCCAATTTTCTAAATATATTTTCATAACACAATGAGGTTTTAATATCTCTCTATTGGTTGTATTACAACCATTCTTCCAATATTTGCTCTGTTCTTTATTACTAGTTTCTAGAATTCACTATAAACCTAGAAAAATCTTCTAGAGAAATGTGATTTAAATAATAGATGAGATAGTATGTTCCTTTTAAAAATATTGCAGTTTTCTGGGAATAAAAATATTTGTGGTTATATGTTTTTCTAAATGGAACATTATCCAGTTGTGATAGCAGATTACCTAAAATTTGTATGCTGTGCTGTCTGACACTGGATACAAAATAATCACTAGAACTTTATTATTATTACTCTTATATTGTTCCTAGAAGATTTTCAACTTTGTGTTTTACATATAGTTAAAAATCACAATTATTTAAATGTTTATTCTCAACCTTACTATATCTAAATTGTTTTCCAAATTTGTTATTGTATTTCTTCCTATTTATCTCTAATTTATCTTGTCCTTTTTGTTTCTGACTCCAACACATAATGCCATTGCTTCAGTAAGTTGTTACTTCTGTAATTATAAGAAAAGGCAAGGTGCTATATTTTTATGAATATGTAAAAATTTAAGTTTTTTGTATCCTTTAAAAATTAATTTCTGAGTGATATAACTGTAGTGGAGAAAAATAGTAATAACTTTGATATAATTGACACTTTTCTACATTTTATGCTCAGTCACTACCCATAATGTTTTTCTTGCTATATATAAGTGTGTGTATAATATCTTACATATTCATGAAAATGATACCCTATAATCTATTTTACCAATAAGTCTGAGGTTTGAAGATAATGATTTTCCAAATATTTCACAAATAGTAAATTGTAGATTAAATATTTTATTTTGTTTTGAAACTATATCCTGCAGTGCTCAGAACTTATTCCTTACACATTTCTCAGAGATCACTTCTGGTATGTTTGGGGAGACAAGTGGTTCTGGGAATCAAAACAGATCAGTTTCATGCAGATAAGAGTGTTACCCACTGTACTTCAACTCCTATTCTTAAAATATTGATTTTGAATGAATGAATTCAATCTAGGTGTAACATTGATTTAGGGATTCAAGACCTACATATTCAGCTAAATTTTTCTAATTTCTGATATATATTTTCTGATTATATATATATATATGTATATATATGTTTGTTTGTTTTGTGTTTGGACCACACTCAGTAATCAGGGATTGCCCCTTGCTCTGCACTTGGTGGTGATAGGGGTGAACATGTGGGATGCCAGGGATTGAACCCAGGTCAGCTACGTGCCAAGCCACTGTGCTATCGCTCTGGTACCAATTTCTGATTCTTGACCATAGCAATAACATAACTAGTAACAGTATCTGCAAAGAGGGTCTGAAACATTTTTTTAGCAAGCTTCTAAGTTAATCCTAAGAATCCTTAAAATGAGTGTAGTACTGCTTTTTCTTATTGTGCTAAGAAAGAATCATCCAACTTATTGTATTCACCCAGTACATGCATTTGGAGAAAAGGTACAGACTGTCCTTGCCTAATAACCTCTCACTATTGGTAGTATTGAAAAAGGATGCTCATAAAATAATTCCAGGTAGTGTTCTGGTCAAATGCACTTGATGATTCCAAGAAATCCTCTCCACTGACTATGAAGCATGATGCAAAGAATTTTCTTCTATTAGAGGCATAAATTTAATATATATAATATTGATCCAAGAAGAAACATTAGGAAACACTATAAAAGAGAATATATCACAAAATTGCGTGTTATTTAAACTTAATATTTTGACCCCTCAACATTTAAATACAGAAATGCAAAATTAATGAATTTATTTTTTGATAACTTATTCATTGGTGATTTAAAATCAAAATTATTTATTTCTGGGTCAGAGAAATAATACAGTGTGTAAAATCTTCCACATGGTTGACTCAGGTTTGATTTTAGGCATCTCATACAAGTTTGTTATTTATTTTGTATTTCTTCTCATTTATTTCTAATTTATCTTGTCCTTTTTGTTACTGACTCCAACACATAATGACACTGCTTCAGTAAGTTGTTACTTCTGTTATTATTACAAAAGGTAAGGTAGTTATATTTTTATGAATCTATAGAAAATGTAAGTTTATTATGTTACCAAGAGTGACTCTTGAATGCAGATCTGGGAGTTGCCCTTGATTACCACCAGGTGTATCTTCCCTTAAAGGCATTAAAAACATTATTTCCTTATCTCAATTGTATTTCTAAAAACTACAGAAATACAAACATTGAATAAAATATTAACTTTGTATGAAGATGAAAGGCAACCAATTGGAAACTCAACATTTTTATTTCTACTTTTTTTCTTTTTTGCTTAATGGGTGATAGTCAACTCTTAACTGCTTATGAAATGATTAGAATGAAAATTTGGTGGCAATATTCCCCCATTTCCATATAGTAGATTTTCTAAAAAATAATTTTGATAGTTCTTAGTAAATTATTATTTAGGGCATTCATTTAAACTGTTCTACTATGGTTGTTTACTTCCTTACATAAAAGGATGTGTGGCAAAAACCCCAAGCATTGTTGAAAGGCCTTGAATAAATGTCTTGACATTATTAGATTATTTTAGTCTAAGACTCATTGATATTCTAACAGATAAAACCTGTTTTATTAGCTTTGCTTGTTTTTAATTTTGAGGAGTTACATTACATTTTATTAAACTTCATTTAGTTTTTCAAGAAAGCAACGTGAATGTAGGCTGGTCACTTATCTCACTACTTCTAGAATGATACTTTGAGATGATTTTTTATTTTGCGGTTCATAACACTTCTTTTGAAAATTGTGTCAGTTCACAGTCATGATTGACGAATTGTTGGAACTGTTCCTGTTTCCCTATTGCTGCTTTAATTTGTTGGTAATATTTGAATCTACCACCTCGAATCTCTTTCTCACCAGTTTCCTTGCTTCAGGCTATTGTGACTAATGACAAAATGATTTCAAACAAAATCATTTCTTAAATTTAAATGAAGCTTAAGTACTTTTCTTGTTTGTAACTACTCTGTGCCTGAAAAATACAGCTGAAAGCAGTCAAGTCTCTATATTCTGTATAAGGCACAATCACTTTGACACCTTAGCTGTTGCAGAATTTCTGGGCTGTGTGTAAATATTACTTAGAGTGAGTTCTATTTCAGAACTGCAGATTTCTTTTTGTGGTGTGTCATTATGGAAAATGACAACTATATTTTACCTGGAAGACCTTGAAATATCTGTACTAAATAATTTGAGTTGTGTGGATTGACTCAGAAAGGAAGAATTTAAGACTAAAATGAGTTTAATTCTTCTATTCCATATATAGATTTGAACACATATTGTCTGGGGAATTTTGAAAAATTCTTAATCATACCTGGGTATTAAACACTATCTTAAATATTCTAGAACTTTACATTAAATACAAAATATAGTTATACAGAGATCAGGAAATACAGATAGATACTTTAATAAGAATCTTGATTTTTAGCTCTATCATTTCATTGATATTTAAAATATATATAATGATTCATTACTGAGTTTGTTTTCACAGTAAATTAGTCCCAAAATTAATAAAGTTGTATTCATACTCTTGAAGATTATCAAATCTTTTCAACTTCAATTACAGAAAATTTCCCATTTGTTTCCACATGTAATCCACCTGAAACTGTCTTCTTCTTCTTCCTTGAATGGTATAATGCCTCTTGCCTCACCGGTTCTTTCTTTCCAATCATTTTAGACTATTTTCTTTGGTTTAGGAAAAACTTCTAGTGAAGCCTTGAATTACTTTTCCTTTGGGAAGCAGGTATTGGGCCATGCCTAACTGTGCCCAGGGCTTATTTCTGGCTCTGTGTTCAGGGAAAACAGGGAATGGCTCATAGGACTATAGACAATAAAAATTTGACAGTGGTCTGCTTTATGAAAGGCATGTGCCTAATACTTGTATTATCTTTTTTGATTTAGAGTTACATTTAAAAAATTAAAGCTAGTCTGAAAGTATGCCAGAATATAATTTTAAAATCATCAAATCATGATTCTTGTAAATTTAAAACAAAGGACATTTTTTTCAACTTATTAAATAATTACATATTACTTCAATAATAAAACCAATTTAAATTTTTTCAGATGGAAGGACAACTATAAGTAGCCCATCAAAAGAGGAAAAAATATTAGAATAAATTTCATAGGTTAATTCCACAAGTTATTACTATTCTGTTCAAATAATAACAACCTATAACTGACTGAACAAGGATGTATGTTTCAACATATACTTCTGCAACTGGATTTTCACCCAATATTAAGTAGAAAAAATCAAAGTTAAATCAATTTCTCTGGGGAGTTAATTATTCTTGGATTAGTTTATTCTAAGACAAAATGTTATATATTGAAAGGCATCTGTATTTTTTATGATTTCTCAGTATCAAATAACTTTTAGTAATAAAATTCTTGTCTATTACAAATTCTAGGCTGACTCAGATACAGATTGATATGTTCTTTAATTTCTTATCCACTTTTATATAGAGAGAGGCAGGCTTACCAAACACTTTTCATTGTATGATGGTCAGCCTGTTTACAACCCTTCTTTTTTTCTATTACCAGAAAAAGTGATTTTTGGTGCATGCCACCTGGGCCAATGTTACCTGTATATATGTTGTCCACTTACATGCCACATCCATCTCAACTCTTAAAATGTGGATTTTCAGATTTTAATGTTTGGATTTATACTTTAGAGAAGTCCACATTTTTCATGGGCATATATATTAATCTATATTTTTACTTACCTCTCTTTATGTAAGCTATATTTTTACACTTAAAATTGTAATGTCGGGGCCAGTGAGGTGGCGTTAGAGATAAGGTGTCTGCCTTGCAAGCGCTAGTCAAGGAAAGAAGCGGTTAGATCCCCTGGCATCCCATATGGTCCCCCAAGCCAGAGGCAATTTCTGAGCGCTTAGCCAGGAGTAACCCCTGAGCATCAAATGGGTGTGGCCCCAAAAACCAAAAAAAAAATTTAATGTCTTTTTTTTTAATGCTTAAAACTTTTTATTATTATGAACTTAGATTTGTTCTCCAGACTTGCAAAGATGTTTTCACAAATTTTTTTCCATTAAAAGTTTGAAATTAGAAAAAAAAAAATAGCCATATCTGGGGTTGCACAGAACTTATTCTGGAAATTTTGCTCAGATTTCCTCCTGGCAGTGCTTATGGAATGTAGAGGGTATATATTATTAGCAGTTTTCGGGTTCAAACTGAGATCTGCCATATACAAGACAAGCTTTCTAACTTCGGTATTGTTCCTTGGATATCAAAGATATGGTTTTTAATAATATAATCATATGTGTTCTGGTGTCATTTCAAATATCCAATTATAGTTTTTAAAATCATTGAATATCCTCTACTACTGTCTCTCTCATCTCTCTCTTTCTCTATTACCCTCTTAATTAGAGTTGGTTTCAGATTCTGCTTTTAAAATTTATTAGGAAGGAATAAAGAAGACTTTAAAACTAATCATTTCATATTAGTTAACCAAAACCCTTCTGACTATATTACCAAATGTTACATGAATGTTGAGATTTCCAATCTGGCTAGTGAGAATATAAGAACCTAAGAATGTTCTTTAGGATTATCTACCCACCTTGCTTTTCTCCCAACTTCATGTTCTTTGTTACTTCTCCCAGTGAATTGTAGCTACTCCAGATTAATTTCTTCAGATTTAAATGCCCTCAGTTCATTTAAATGTCCTCAGTTCCATGTCCTCATTCAGGGAAATTGTCTTATTTTTCTTAGGTTCTGCATTACACTGCATTATTGTGACCTACTCCAAAATTCTAAGCTTGTTTCTTGCATCTCCATGATTATGGTCCTATTCTGTCTAATGCTCAATGACTTTGAAATATTTGGTTGCACTGTAAGATCTCTCCAGTTATTTTTGGAATATAATGCAGAATAATTTAATCCCTGTTATTCCATTTTGACTAAAAGTAGGAGTGTCCAATACTTAGGATTTAGTTTTGGAATTTTAAAAGATTATGAGAAGCTTAATTTTTGGTTGAAAAAATATCTTGCAAATACCAGAAAATACTTGAAAAAATGCTTTATTTGATTCATTATTATTCACTTTTTTGTCTTATATTTAACATTTTATCACATTTTATTCTATTTTACTTTGTTATATTTCTTATTTACTTTATTTACTTAGCATTATATTTCTTATTATAAGGTGAGTGTGTTCATGTTATATTATTAATAGGTAGTAATTTATCTTTGTTTTTGTTTTGAGGCCACACCCGGTGACATGCAGGGGTTACTCCTGGCTATGTGCTCAGAAGTTGCTCCTGGCTTGGGGGACCATATGGGAAACCGGGGGATCAAACCGTGGTCCGTCCTAGGCTAGCGCAGGCAAGGCAGGCACCTTACCTCCAGCACCACCGCCCGGCCCCAGTAATTTATCTTTAAATTTTGTGTACATAGCATATCCTTTTTATAACCATGATGTTTTTTGGAATTAATTAAACCAATGTACAGTGATTCTTCTTTATAAAAATAATCTCAGAATCTTAGGTTTATTTATTGACATTTATAGTGTGCTTTGTATAGAAAAAGTGTAATAGTGTAGCCTTTGGTTTTTATTATGTCATTTTCCCACTCAATTGTTTCTATCTAAATCAAGTGCCAGATCTGAGACATTCATTTCTCAGTTCAGCTGTGAACTTCCTAGAGGAGCAGTCCAGCCCACATGAAGAAAGCTTTGCAACCTCTCAGGCCTGCTTTGTGTGCTGTGATGTTCTTTAACTCCCAATCTTTCCTCAGTGGACTTGAAATTTTAATTCACATGGATATGATATATATCATATATATATGACTGAGAGACAAAAAGAGAGAGAGAGGGTGGTGAGAGAAAGAAAGAGAGTACTTTCAATTTCCTTCATAAGTGTAGTACTGAAACAAAAAAAAGTTTGTTTTGAGGAGTAAAATTTGGGCAACTCCCAGAGAAGCTCAAGGATATTTCCTGGCTGTGTCCCGGACTCATTCCTGGCATTATTTGGCAGGAAATATATGTAAAGTTGGGATTAA
>PVKC010022866.1:0-17533 GCA_004027635.1 Crocidura indochinensis
GAGACGGAGCCCCTTTGGCTGACCCAGGCCAGAGCCAGGTCCTGGGGCCAGGAGCAGTGGAGCTTTGGAAGATTCCAGCACAGTGAGTGAAGAGAGAGAAGAGAAGAATAACAAAGGGCTGACAGTAGGGACAAGGCTGTGAGTACTTCCTCCCGCTTAGGGCTTCCAGGGGCCAACTGGCTGGCCAGAGATGCAGGAATGAAGAGAGGAATGTGGGAATGTGGCCTGCCATGAGGGAGCCAGGCAGCCAGCAAAATCATTGGCACAACTCCCCACAACACTTACCCATCCTGAAAGCTGACCTTTAACCCCAACTTCCTGTTGGGCCAGAGACAGAGCATTGCTCTGAAGGGGATTTGCCCCCCAAAGCCAGAGTGAAAAACTCCCCAGATATAGGCACTCTGTAGCCCCAGAATCACATTTCCAAATGCTCCTAGAAAGTTCAGGCCACACCAGAAGTCAGGGTGGGAGGGGAGACTGCTGGCCACATGGCAGGTGAGCTGGGCCTTGCCTGCTTTCAGCCCACGGCCATGATCCTGCACTGCACCCAATAGTCCCCAGGGGCTTCTCTGACTCCCAAGAACAAAACTGATCCAGATGGCATCTTCTCTGAGGGAAGCCAGACAGACTTGGCCATGGGGACCCAGCTCCTAATTAGTCCCAGAAAGTCCATGTGTGTCCACAGCCTCCACCAGGCCCCTTTTCTGCTCTGGCATCTCGCCTCCATTCTGTTGGGTGATGGCAGCACCTCATGACTTGTGACCCTTCTAAATGCTAAGCACAGTGGAAGGAGGAAAGAGTCATCATCCAGATGAACAGACAAAGCATCATTCCTTTCTGCAGGGGAGAAACCGAGTCCCCAGCAAGCTGTGAACTTGGATGGGAGTTGATGCCAGAGAATGGGTGGGCTGCATGAATGGCTTCATGTCCTCTCCCTCCTGCACACACAGTGTTGTGTGTCTCCACCACCTCCTTTCTCCCTCATACCCCAATTCTACTTCTAAACTTCTTGGAGCTGGGTTGCCTATGACTTGCTTTGGCTGAGATAATGTGAGGTGCCATTTCCAGTTGAGCCCCCAGAGACAATGATGCTTCCTGCTGGTTCCCGCCACCCTACCATCAGTGAAGAATGTGGCTGACAGAGTGGATAAACAAGGGTAGACATGGCAGGTGATGCCTAATTCCAGGGCTTTGAGTCAAGTTGGACAAGAGCAGAAAACCCCAAACAGGGGAACAGATAGACCAAGCCAAGATCAACGGCACTGCCCTGCTGACCTCCAGAACATTCCAGAGAGGAATAAGCAATAAACACCACCACTGAATGTCACTGCAATTCTGGAACTGGTCACACACATGGCCCTGCCAGAGGCCAATGGTGTGTCACCCCTATGTCACTCACCACCCACCCTTCCGCATGTTTGCTGAGTGACTAGTGTATAACCAGGGCAATGACAGTGTTCGGCTGAAGAGAAGAACTGGGCAGCAAAGTGGCAAGCTGGACACCTGGGCAGGGAAAGGATAGGAATGGGGTTATGAGGGCACAGGTAGGGTGGCCTGTAGCCCATCAATGAGGAGGGCCTCCAGGGAATGGTGACATTTAAGCAGAACCCCAACAGGATTTAACCTTGTCATGACCATGTCTCCTTCCTGCAGTCATTCCCTATCCTACTGGTTGGTCCTCTGTCATCCTGCTGATACAGTTCTCTCCTGTGCCCCCCTGAGAATATGACCCTGGTGAAGGCAGTGGGTCTAAAGGAGGAGGCTGTGGGGCAAAAGGAATGGACTAGGTTTCCAGGAACACAGTCTGGCAATGCCTGATACGATGGCTACCAGACTGGCTACAGCCAGAGGTGGAATAAGAGGGGTGCCTGGCCGTCCCCAGAGAAGTAGATAGGAGTCTTTTACTACAAAGAGGAGAAATAGGGGGAAAAACTACAGAGTATTTGCAGAGAAGGGCTGGAGTGATAACATAGTGGTATGGCGTTTGCCTTGCAAGCGGATGACCTAGGATGAACCTGGGTTCAATCCCTGGCATCCCGTATGGTTCCCCAAGCCAGGAGCAATCTCTGAGTGCACAGCCAGGTGTAACTTCTGAGGGTCACCAGTCACCAAAAAAAGAATATTCCCAGAGCCCAGTACACTTCCTACTTCCTCTTTCTCAGTATTCTTCCTCTTACACCTCAATATGTTTTTTTAATTAATAATAATCTCTCTCTTTTTTTTTTTTTTTTTGGTTTTTGGGCCACACCCAGTGACACTCAGGGGCTACTCCTGGCTATGCGTTCAGAAGTTGCTCCTGGCTTGGGGGACCATATGGAAACCGGGGGATCGAACCACGGTCCATCCTAGGCAAGTGCAGGCAAGGCAGGCACCTTACCTCCAGCGCCACCACCCTGCCCCCTAATAATAATTTCTTTATTTAAGCATTATGGTTACAAAAATGTTCATAGTTGGGTTTCAGTCATCAAATGAACCCCACCCTTCTTCTTTTCCCCTGCCATCAATGTTCCCCATTTCCCTTCTACCCTCACCCCTTTCTGTCTTCAGGACAGGCATTCTATTTCTCTCTCGTTGTCATGGTAGTTGTTAGTGCAGTTATTTCTCTAACTGCGCTTACCGCTCTTTGTGGTGAGCTTCATGTCATGAGCTGGACCTTCTATCCCTCCTCTCTTTGTCTCTGAGGATTATTGCAAAAATGTTTTTTTATTTTTCTTAAAGCCCATAGATGAGGGAGACTATTCTGTGTCTATTATCTCTCTCCCTCTGACTTATTTCACTCAGCACAATAGATTCCATGTACATCCATGTATAGGAAAATTTCATAACTTCATCTCTCCTGACTGCTGCATAATATTCTATTGTGTATATGTACCACAGCTTCTTTAGCCACTCGTCTGTTGTCAGGCATCAGGGTTGTTTCCAGATTCTGGCTATTGTAAATAGTGTTCAGCATGATTCTTATTATCCCTCCATTAACTTCCTCTTCCCCTTCGCATGCTTCATCTCCCACCTCAGTACTTTCCCTCACCCCCCTCAGCATGTTTCCTCTTCCTTCTCTTAGTACGTCCTCTCTGCCCTCAGCTCACTTCCTCCTCCCAGCTTACTACTTCCTCTCTCCCTCACCCACCTCAGCTACCACTTCTCCATAAGTTCATCCTCTTTCTCATTCACTCACCTTCTCACTCATCTACCATTTCATCAGTCCATCACTCCATCCATTCAAACATCACACGTTCATGCCCAGAAGACTAACTGACAATTGAACCAAGATTCTGCCCACCAGGATGTCCATTCTGGGAGAAATGGGGTGGCTCCAGATAGAACCTGAGGTGATAACCAGTTAGGAATATAGGTAGACAAATTGTCTTCAGGTTGTTTGAGAATAGCAAGCTCCCATCTTTCACTTAGATTCCACAGTTGTCTATGATGAATTGAAGAGAGAAGGTTGAAGTTGCTTCAAACCACCCTCAGGCTTAGCCAAAAGTAAGGGAGAGAAACTGGGAGAGCTAACAATAGTAAAGGTACCTGTGAGGCTCTGTTGGAGTTTGAGAAGGTCAAGATGGGTCTAGTCTGGCTGAGTGAGCTACGAAGAGTTAAGTTCTATGAAGAGTTGGGGTCTGAGATGGATGATTGGAGGGTCTTGAGGGGAGAGGGACCCTAAGCCTGAGGCAGGAAAGCTTGGCACCTATGCATATTTGACTATGGGGAATATGGGGGCCCTACCAGTCTGGCAAGCTGTTGTGAATACAAGGAAATTCTATGCTGTCTGGAAAAGGGTACCCCTTGGAGACAAAGTGACTCGAGGGGGTGCATTTCAGAACCAACGTTGACCGGGGGTGGTAAGAGGGGCCAAAGCCATGAGGCCACATCAGGAACTCCTGCTAAGAAAGATATGGGGCCTTCACAGCTCCATGGGTGAATGGGGCACATCCCAGCCTCCCATCCATGAGGCACCTACAATGACAAGGGGTGGGTGGGGAATGGGTCAGAGGGAGGAGCTAAGAGTCTTAGGGGTGAGTGCACAGGAGCCCAGGACTGGTTTGAAGGTGAGGGAACAGTGAGGGGGTCAGTAGGGGCTGATAAAAGGACACAGCAGATAGGACCAGAGCGATAGCGCAGCATAGGGCACTTGCCTTGCACGCAGCTGCCCAGGATGGACCAAGGTTTGATCCCCAGCATCACATATGGTCCCCCGAGCCAGGAGAATAAGGAGAGAGGAACAAAGGGTAAAGTCAGGCACTGAGGAGTGATAGGGGCTTCTCTGGCTTTGCCCATGAAATGCCGCTCTCCATCTCTCTGGCCATCTCCCTAGCTTTGGGTTTGATTTTGATTTTGCACGGGATTATTTTCTTGCTTGCCTGCATGGTCATGCGGTATGCATGTAGGCCAGAGTGAATATTCTCTCTCTGTGTGTCTCTGCATCTCTGTATGTCTGTGTGTGCACATATATAAGGGGAGGGGGCTACATCCACTAGCAGGTTTGGCTGAGTCAGACCCCCAAGCACAATACTCAGAAAATCTTACACTCCAGTGCAAACTCATAATTGTCCTCATGGGGTAGAAGTGCCCCCTTTTTGTAAATAAGGAAGTTGGGATCTGAGGGCCATTATTTCCATTTAGGACATGTCTACACTGCCTGCAGACTGACCCCAAGGAAAGATGGGGCATCTTGGGTCACACTGGCTGCAGTGACCCTATTTCTTTGTCACTGTCACTCTTAGTCACAAACCATGAGCAACCCAGCAGGATTAGAAGTTGGGTTGATCACAGGCACTCAGGCATGACAATCCCTCATGCAGAGGGGAAGAGTCATTGTCCCCCATGACCTGGCGAGCTCAGCCAATGCTGGGATGGGACCCAAGCCAGCATACACCTGTGCACATGCACACATATATATGCAGATGCTTCCACGCATACATGTGTGCATTTGCATACAGATGTACACAAACATGCACACACATATGCACATACAAGCCACATTCTACAGGGAAGTGGCTGCAGTGAAGATGCTAGTATGGCACGAAGGTTGCCACTTTCCTGACCCCAGACCCAATTCCAGAGTTCGCAGTTCTACGCTGCACCTCACTGCTGGCTCTGCTTCCTTTGGCCTTGGGGAACTGGCCTTTGCCATAAAAAATGAGAAGAAGCCCGGAGCCAGAATGGTAGTGCAGCGGTAGGGCGCTTGACTTGCACACGGCTGACCCAGGACCGGCCTCGTTGATCTCCGGAGTCCCATATGGTTCCCCCAAGCCAGGAGCGATTTCTTAGTACAGAGCCAGTAGTAACCCCTGAGCATCACTGGGTGTGGTCCCAAAACAAAGCAAAACAGAACAAGACAGGAAGCCAGGCAGGCCCACCACTTGAAGCCCTGTTTTTCTCTGGGTGCCTATAGAGGCTGTCTGGGACAAAGTGACATCAGCTCTCCCCAGAGAATTCAGAGACAAACTGGGGTAAGCTAGAATGAAAGCCCCCAGTGCTTAGGTGGTCTCACTCTAGTCTGGGTATTATCTCAAGTGGCCCTAAAGAGGAGTTGCCTGTGGGAAGAGGATGGGTGAGTTGGGATCCACAATCATAGATAATCCCCTACCCCCACCCCATCATTTAATCCCTCTCTGGCCCTGGTTATCTTAGAGGCCATGTGAGATATGCACATGGTGGTTAGCTTGTAATAAAGCTTTATTTATGTCTCCAGAAACTTCATCTGACTGCTGTGGGTCATTTCTTCGCCATTTCCCTGATACCAACAGACCCGCCAGGCTATAGGGGCTGCAGACACTGGGCTGGTCCAAAAAAGGCCTCACCATCTTCCATCTATCCATCCACCATGCCACTAGGACTTATAATTAATAATTAATATAATACAGGGGCTCATCACAGACTTTATCAGTCCTAACTCTACCCAGCTGCTCCCAGTTTGGCAGAGGGGGGAGAGAGATAAAGGGACAAATTACTTTCTCAGGGCCATTGCCTCTCTCCTACTCACCTCACATAAGTCACATTGGGTACCCCCACCAGCATCAATGGGACCCGCATACACAACACATAGTGAAAACATGGGGTCATGTAAAGCAAGATCACAGTATTTATGCACACACTATGTAGAAAGAACATGGGACCATGCACATTCATGACAAGAACATGCTGCCTTGGGCCAATAGTGGGGGAACCTCTGTGTCCTTGTCGGGTCCTTGTCCCTGAGTCCTGCAGCTACCATACATCACCCAAGGAGCAAGTGGAGGCTGGACTGTGTCCTCTCAGGAGTAACCAGCAGTCCCTCTCACACACAACACTCCCTGAGCTCTTCTCTCTCTGCAGCCCTGACCTCCACCCTCGTGCCCAAAACTGCCTCTGACCCCCAATGTTCTGAAATCTTTTGTTGGAATTATCAGGTGACCAGGCAAAAGCCACCCCAGGAAAGCCCCTGCTGTGTAGCCCCTAGCAAACAGTCCTCATGGACTCTGCCTTCTGCACTGGGGCATCCTCTCCCTAAAGGCTTAAAGGATCAATATACTAGTCCAGTTTGTACACCCCCAAATGCCCTGATGGAGGTTCTAAATTTTTGGAGCCTCCATTTTTCCCTCTGGACTAGATATCAGCTTGGACCCAACTTTTCCCTCGCACTATCCCTGTCACCACCTGTTGCATCTGTTCTTCTCACCCTCCTTCCCCAGATTTCAACCCTCCCCTGCAGGCCCTGTTCTGTGTCCTCAAGGTTGGCAGGCCAGAACCCCCTCTCTAGTGAGGTAAAGGGTATCCCCAAAAGTAGATCAAATACTGAGAGCATCTTATTTGCCTGGATTCCTTTTCTACAAGGTTCTGCCCCTCCTTGACTTCCAGAGAGCAGTAGCCTAGTGGTGTGGGGGCCGGGCACTTGGCTGTAAGGGGGCGCAGGACACATATCTCTATCATCATATTTACGGTACAACCTCAAGGCAATTTCCTAATTTTTAGGGCTCACACACTTAAAACCCAAATCTTTGATCGCTTGCTACAACAGCACCTAGACACAGAACTGATGTTCTTTACAATATTATCAGTGCCATCTTTATCACATACCTACTAGGTGCCAGGATTCTACAAGTAAAGGAAAGAGAAATTCCCTGAAATCCTCAGAGAACCTGCAAATTGAGAACCATTGGCCCATTCGACAAGCAGGATGCTGTCCCTAGGAGGACCTCGGTGCAAGGAAGATGACATAGGAGCCAGCTGGGGCAGGTAACACCCAGATTTCCCCCCAAGTCTCAGCATGTGCCTCTGCCCCTGCTAAAAATGGTACCATGCCCCAAAGGAGCCCTAAATAGATGTTTATTTTAAGTGACTGAAATTTACTCAATTTGTGTCAACCCAATCAATAATCTGCTCTTGAATAAACATGGGGACATCTGTCTGAGGGACAGTTGTAGCTGGCATGGATGGCCCTGAGTAGGGCCAATTAGCCCCTTCACAGCCAGTTGGGACCTCAGAGGTCACTAGCAACAGTGAATTCTCAAGAAGGCTCCAAAATTGGGGCTGGAGCAGTGTCGCAGCTGTAGGACATTTGCTTTGCACATGACTGACCACGGTTCAATTCCCCAGAATCCATATGGTCCTCCAAGTCAGGAGCAATTTCTGAGTGCAGAGCCAGGAGTAACCCCTGGGAGACACTGGGTGTGAACAAAAAAACCAAAAACAGAAAAAAAAAAAAGGCTCCAAATCACAAGTCACAGAGCAGCAGGACAGTGTGTTATGTGGGAGCGGGAGCCCCCAAAGCAGGTGGATGGAAAGTAACCGGAAAAAGGACACCCACTCTGGCTCTATACTAAGCACTTCCATTCCATTGTCTCTCCATGCTTTGCCTCCCTTTCACCTCTCCAAAGAAGACACCTTCAAGAGTCTCCCAATAATGGTCTGGGGGCTTAGGTAACCTGCCTGGAACACACACACACATAATTCACACATATACATGTATGCATATGTTCATATGTGCACACATGTCTATTCATCCTAGCCCCCCCCCCAGCATGGGCTTGTCTATACCCTGTCTCTGCCACCCGACTGCCCTAGTGTCATGTGTTTCTGAAATCCACTCTCTTTCCTGTCCCTCTTCCTCTCTTGAAGGCCATTGACCTCTCTCTCTTCTTCTCTCTTTCTCTCTCTCTCCTCTCTCTCTTCTCTCTCTCTCTCTCCCCCCATAGGGTCACTGGGGGTTTGGCACCAAGCCAGTGGAAGGTGAATTTGGACCAGGTTCACAGCCAGAGCCCCAAATCCAGTTAGTAAGTAGCCCCACCCACCCTGATTAATAAACTGATCTGTGTCCTTTTTGAATTAGATGAGTGAGGCAGAGCAACATACAAAATCATCATGGAAAGCAGGAGAGCTTCTGTTGCAACCACACTTTTCTGCAAGTGAGTCCCATTTCGCAAAAAGTGGGGCTCTCGTGAACTCAGAAGGGGGGGTTAATTATTTGCTTATCTTATGAATCCAATTAATGCTAGGGCAAAGAGTAAGCAAGGGAAGCCTCAGAAACAGGGCAGGAGACCACTGTGCCCATGAGGAGTGTTACCTGATTGTGGGTCTCAGACAGGCTTAGGCAGAAAGTAGGGGGCTAGAGGGGAAAGCATGCAATCAATGTAGCTGAGCCTGTTACTCAGTCTGCAGCAGAGACAGAAGCTAAGAAGTGTTGGGGCGGGCCCGGGAGATAGCATGGAGGTAAGTCGTTTGCCTTTCATGCAGAAGGTCATCAGTTCGAATCCCGGTGCCCCAGATGGTCCCACGTGCCTGCCAGGAGCAATTTCTGAGCATGGAGCCAGGAGTAACCCCTGAGCACTGCCGGGTGTGACCCAAAAACCATAAAAAAAAAAAAAGCGAATATTTGGGCCCGGGAGGTGGCATGGAGGTAGGGCACTTGCCTTTCATGCAAAAGGTCATCGGTTCGAATCCCGGTGTCCCATATGGCCCCCCGTGCCTGCTAGGAGCAATTTCTGAGCATGGAGCCAGGAGTGACCCCTGAGCACTGCCGGGTGTGACCCAAAAACCAAAAAAAAAAAAAAAAGTGTTGGGGCATCTCTATCCAGTGCTCACCCGCTCTGTGTCATGCACACCCCCTCTGATCTCCAATCCACTGACCAGAAGTACAAGGCAAATCCAGAAGCACCCTGACACCCCTCTTTTCAGCATCACATCATTTCCTATATTATAAAGGATTGCTTCGCTCTCTCCTTGAAGGCTTCTTTCAAGCCAATTGAATGAGTGGAACTCTCAAAGGGCAAGGCTCTGTGGGATCACCTGTGCCTGGGAATAAATGCAGACAGAAAAGGATGCTCCACTGGGCTCATGGCCCATACTGCTTCCCTCCTCTCTCCGGAATTCTCTCATGCATGCATAGGCAAGAATGACAGAAGGGGTGTAGAGAAAGGAGAGGAGGGCTTTCTCAATGGGATGAATCAGACCCACTACCATTACGAAGCATTTTCCTTTTCTGCTGTTTCTGCTGGATTAAAAAAAAAAAAAAAACAAGTCTTGTTCATACCACTTAAGGAAGAAATACCTCAGATAAGAACTGCTGTCATTCAATCTCATTCAATATTTCCTCCCACAGACCTTCAGTTCTAACCAATCTCTTATTCAAGTTACTTTATGTTATTGTTATTTGGAGGAAGGGGTGGGGTGATATCTGGCAGGGCTCAGGGCTCACTCCTGGCTCTACACTCAGAAATCACTCCTGGCAGGGTTCAGGGGATCACATGGGGTGCTGGGTTTGAACATAGATCATCTGAGTTGCAAGGTAAAGGCCCTCCCTGCTGTACTATGACTCCAGCCCTAAGAAATTTTCTCAAGTTAACTTTAAAGAAGGAAGTAAAACAAGTTTAAACTTTAGTAGGACTGGATTGAATATGACACCTGAAAGCAGAGGCTTAAGAACGTTCCCTAAAAACTGCCACAGTTGGTTCCACCCCAGCCTATGAGCTGCAAAAGTGTCCCCAAGTCATATCCTACTTTTATCAGCACACTGAATGGGAGAAGTGATGGGGAAATGAACCATCTGCAGATCAACTTATATGGTACCCCTTTTATTAAATATCACAGGCCATGGATACCCCTTTTATTTAAAATTACAGACCACTAGATCAAGAACATCATTTAGGAGAGAACAGATTTCATGTCAAGTGAATGCATTTGCACTGGCTGCAAGGAGTGCCACATGCAGACAACACTCTGGTCAGGTCTGAGGCCAGTAGACAGGTATGAGAAAAATGCAAAAGTTCCCTCTCTCACGGATCCAGAGAGATAGCACATAGGTAGGGTGTTTGCCTTGCACGTAGTCAATCCAGGACTGTCAATAGTTCTAATCCCAGCATCCCATATGGTCCTCTGAACTTGCCAGGAGAGATTTCTGAGCACAGAGCCAGGAGTAACCCCTGAGTACTGCTGGTGTGACCCCCCCCCCAAAAAAAAACTTAAATAAAAGTTCCCTCTCTCACCCTCTTGTTTCTGAGCTAAACTTCCCATATCCTCTCCTTTTGACCACATGGGGTCCCAAGAGCATGAGTTAGCTATGCCAATGCACCAGAGTAGGTTGAGGTGGGGTGCAATGCCCTAAACCAGATCTCCCTACTGCCTTACTCTCTCGCAGAGTGAAAGCTCAGAGATTTCCCTGGGGGATCGAAATATGGAGATTCCAGCAGGCATGACACCCATAACCAACCACTGGCCCACATTGTTCTAAAAGCTTTTCATGTACACTCTAACTCAATCAGACATTATACAATGCAAAAGATGCTAGAAAACTGCCCACTTTACAGATGAAGTTGAGACATGAGTGAGGATAGGTCCCCTGGATGGCAAAGAAGAGACATAGAGAAAGAGAGAAAGGTAAAGGGATGAAGGAATCAGATCCCAGCACAGAAGCATTTCCAAACAACATCCCAACATATATATATATATATATATATATATATATATATATATATATATATATAAGAAGAACAACCTGATAACCTCACTAACCCTATGCTCTCAGCACAGGCAGATGGGTCTCCTTATAATTTCAAGTAGGACTAGCTGAGATCTAGGGTTCCATTTTGCTCTGAGAAATATGGTGTAAGAGGAAATAGTTATAGCAGACACATCTGACTTTCTGATAGAGGGCCACTGAATGAATGGTTGGATGATCGGGGATATGCAGCCAAGCCCTCAGAGGTGCCTGGCATATTTTTCAGAGCCCATTCCCTTACCCCATTTTCTGGTTTCACTGGATCACAGTCGTTGGTTATTTGGGCCTAGATTACAATTTCAAGCATATCCAGAATCAGGTGATAAAATTATCAAAAGGGGCAGAACCAGAGGCAGTTCTAAACACTGCCTGCCTGGAACACCTAAGTTAGAGATCAGGAGAACTCCTCATCTGTGTCCCATCGAGATTCTGGACAGAGGGAAGCCCCAACTGTGAGGTTAGCCAGCCCAGACCAAGCACGGCCCTTCAGCCCCTGGCATATAACCCTGGCCTAGAAACTAATTTATTTAGACTCCAGCAGGAGGTGACACTTGTCAAACAGGCCTTGCTATGACCAGAGGACCTTTGGGAGGCTCTGAGAGCAGAATTTAGACACTCTAGTAGCCTGCACAGTGGCCTTGGACAGATGCTGGAAGAAGCATGTCTTCCCCCACCCCCGGGCCAGGATGTATTTACAGAGAGTTTCAGTGAGCTTTGCCCAGTAGGGAGATGCCCTTGAAGACAGGAGGAGGACTTGGCTTTTGCACAGGCACACTGGGAGGGAGAGTTGGGGCCCTGGGGGTGGCAGGGTATCCAACTGGGCTAGTTCAGCTGGTCTTAGGGTCTGTCATGCCTACTACAGGAAAAGCCCATGAGTCCTTGACCAGATCTGGGCCCAATAGTACCTCTGAGTTCTTGGCACAGCCTAGGTGCCTGGGCATGTGATGGTAAAATGGGATTTTGGGTCACCAGGTCGTTGAGAGTTGCTAAGACTAGTGCCTGCATGGCTGTGGAAATCCTGGGCCACAATGCAACTGCCTAACCTCTGAAGGGGTTCAAGATGGAGGAACTAGAAGCAGCCTCATGGGGGGACTGGGCCTGCATGGCTGGGGCACAGTGAAAACCCCCCAATTTCAGTTAGTGCAGGAACTAGTCTAGAGCCGTGTAATAAATTAGTAGATATGGGGTTAGTGTTATCTAGCTAGTTAACTGCAGAGACTGGGCGAGAAGCACATGACAGCTATAGGAATGGATGGGGCTAACACTCACGACTAGTTAGTTAAATGTAAGAAGCAGGTTAGAACCAGGTAACTGGTTAGCTGCAGGATTAAGCCCAAATTAACTATATAAACTAGGCTAGAGCCATGTGAATAGTTAGTTGGCTAGAGAAATCAAACTAGAGTCATGTCACCAGATAGTTAGCTATAGAAACGGGAGCAAAACAACTTGACTAATTAATGTGCTATAGGAACAGGGCTAGAATCATGTGATATTAGTGATCTGTAGAAATGGGACCAGAACCACAAGACTAGTTAGCACACTGCAGATATGCCCCAGGGCTGCTCTGCACACTGCAGCATTGGCATTGAGGAGGAATGAGACCCTAAAATCTTCCCAAGCTGTGGTCCTCCCTAAGATGCACAACAGAGATCCTGCTAGAGCTTTTCTCTTCATGCCCAGGATGTACCACCTGACCCTGAGACCAAGCATGCATTCTTCCAAACCCTGGCGTTACATACACACACGCACACACAGGCCCCCACACACACACCTGTTTGTTTTGTTTTGTGTCTGTGTCACACCCAGCTGTGCTTGGAGCTTACTCCCGACTCTGCACTCAGAAATCACCCCGGGGGGGGGGGGGGAGGACTATATAGGGTGCTGTGTATTGAACCCAGGGTCAGCTGTGGTTTACTGTACTATGGCTCCAGCCCCCACACCTGCTATTTTGTTTTGTTTTGTTTTGTTTGGGCAACACCCAGCAACACTTAGGATGCTTACTCCTAGCCCGGCACTCAGGGATAACTTCTGGTGGTGCTTGGGAAACCATATGCAAAGCAGGTCAGAAGTGAACAAGGGGGGCTGGAGCAGTGGCGCAGGGCATAAGGCATCTGCTTTGCATGCTCTAGCCTAGGAAGGACCACGGTTCGATCCCCCAGCATCCCATATGATCCCCCAAGCCAGGAGCAATTTCTGAACACATAGCCAGGAGTAACCCCAGAGCATCACTGGGTGTGACTCAAAAACCAAAAAAGAAAAAGAAGTGAACAAGGCAAATTCCGTCCCTACTGTACTATCTCTCTGGGCCCACACCTGCTACTTTTTAAAGGGATTTTAAACTTGATTGATTGATTAATTGGTTTTTGAGCCACACCCAGCAGTGCTCAGGGGTTACTCCTGGCTCTGCACTCAAAAAATTGCCCCTAGCGGGCTGGGGGACCATATGGGATGCCAGGGACCGAACTCAAGTTTGTCCCAGGTTAGCTGCATACAAGGCAAATGCCCTATTGCTGCACTATCTCTTGGGCCCTTAAAGGGATTATCTAATCCAAGAATACTGTGCTCCAAGTGGCAAAGGTTTCTGCTTTTGGACTATCAGATTGTAAATCTGTGAGAAAAATGAGAGTATGAAACAGCTCTAAAACTTTTTATTTATTATATATTATATATTATTATAAATTTATTATTTATTAAGGCACCTGATTTGGGCTAGTTTCAGGGCTGCTGGGGTAGGGTACTGGCTCTGTGGGGATCACTAGACACCAAGTTGTCCAACAGTAGACCCCTCCTCAGAGAAGCCCATCTCCAGCACTAGCTTCTATTTCCCATCTCTCCTGCCTGTTGCCTGTGCTTAGCCATCGGTCGGTCCAAGATGCCCCTCAAATCCTGCTCGTGAGAGGAAGGTGGAGCCAGGAGCCAGGAAGAAGTTCCTCCCCTTCTATCGGAACCCCCACATACATACTTATAGTACCAACCTTATTTGGACTCAGACCTCACCCAAACCAGCAAAATGTCCTCTGGAGTAGGGCTTATGCCCTGCAGGATTTTGGGAAACCTTTTGAGTAAAATTTGCATTTTCACTTCATAACTAACCTTGCATAGCACATGGCTAGCCCTGAAGCTTCAAGAAGGCTATGACTGGGGCTGGAGAGATAGCATAGTGGTAGGGTATTTGCCTTGCATGCAGCTGACCCAGGATGGACAGTGGTTTGAATCCTGGCCCCCCAGATGGTCCCCTGAGCTAGCCAGGAGTGATTTCTGAGTGCAGAGCCAGGAGTAAGCCCAGATTGCAGGCTGGGTGTGATCCAAAAATAAATAAATAAATAGATAAGGCTAAAACCAGTCAGTGAATTCCCTCAGCCCAAGCATAATGCCCAGCATGAGAGGGGCCTGCCATGTGGCACCAACTAGCAGATACCTGGAATGGGACCATTCTTTTCTCTCCCTGCAAGGATCCTGAGATTCAAGGGTGGGGAAATTCATGGAAAAGCAGGTGCTGGCAGTGACAGAAAAGGAAACTCACAGAGTTCTGGACCAACACAGAACTAAAGACCTCACTTCAGGAGATGGGACACAGGCTCACATGTGGCTGTCCCTCATTTTATCCCCAAGGTTCTATAGGGTCCCCTGAGCCTGCCAGGAATAATTTCTAAGTGCAGAGCCAGGAGTAATCCCTGAGTGTTACTGGGTGTAGCCAAAAAACAAAACAAAAAAATTCTCTTTCCCTTCATCTACCCCCCCCCCCCCACACACACACACACAACAGCAAGAAAGTGAAGACCACGCTGGGGCAATCTTCTTGACTTCTTCATGCACAAATTAGGCCAAGATTCCTCCCATAGCCACTGTCTTCCTGTTCAAACAGACATAGCCTGTCATTTGCCTGTACTGAAAATAGTGTCATGAGCTGCAGTGAATGGGACCAGAGATCGAAAACAAACTTTCTCCAGCTCAGAGCATAGGGGATGCAGGAAGAGTTGGAGCACACGGCAAAGGCCACAGCACCAAGTCCCTTTGGAAGGCAGGACCAGTGCTGACCCTACAGAGACACTGTTGGACAGAAAAACAAGACAAAGTGGGAGAAAGAGTGCCAGAGCTCTCAACATCAAAGAGGGGAAAGCTCAAATCCTCACAAAAGGTCTGAGGAGTCACAAAGCAGCAGCGGGAGGGAGCCAGGGAGCCAGAGACATGGAGCCCTATGGTGGCATCCAGAGTCTGCCTGGAAGGAAAGTTGGCTCTAGCCAAAAAATGGTGTCCTAGAAGGATGAAGGCTCTGAGCCATTAAAAGAAAATATATTCATCTTTGAAATGTCACCACATTTCTCATTCCTGCAATAAATAAGCTGTCAGAGCAAAACTAAAAGGATCCTATTTTTATGTTGCCATAGACCCTCTCTAGACGCACATGTCTTGCTCATTCCCAGATACTCACCAGTTCTGCCCTCTCGAGGAGAAGCAAACCTTGGAGAAGAGGTGTTTATACTCCAGGGACCCTCTGAAGCCCTGGTAGTGGGGCCAGGCCCTCCTGAGCAAGTGGGAGGAAGCTGGGCATGTGTGTGTGTGTGTGTGTGTGTGTGTGTGTGTGTGTGTGTCTGTCTGTCTGTCTGTCTGTCTGTCTGTCTGTGTGTATCTGTGTGTTGGGGGCAGGGAGAGGTAGTCAAAAGCAGAGTCAAGGCCAGAGATAAAGGGTAGTGAATGTTTTGCACACAACTGACCAGGTCTCCCAAACCATGTCAGAACCATGTCTGAGCACAAAGCCAGGAGTGATCCCATGTCTACACCTACATCTGGGTTCCTCCGTTAATCCCTTAGATACATATGGGCTCCTCCCATCCCATGTCTACACAAGGGCCCCTGTCGATCCTGTGTCTACACCTGGGCTTGTCCCAATTCCATGTATGAACCTAGGCTCCTCCTCATCCTCTGTCTATACCTGGGTTCCTCCTTGACCCATGTCTATGCCAAATCCCATATCTACACCTGGAGCCCTCCATATCTCATGTTTACACCTGGGATCCTCCATGATTCATGTTTACTGACCACACCAGTCAAGCTTAGTGTATCCACCCGTGACAGAGACACGCCAGCACTTAGGTAACAGAAAGCCCAGAAGCTAAGGCAGATGTTGGCTGCATGGAGCGGTTCCAGGAGGAAACGAAAGCTTGTCTGCTGGTGCATCTGGACTCCATTAGTCTTCTCAGCAGAGCCATCTGCTAGGATAGACTCTGGGTATGAGCTACCCTCCCAGCATGGCCTGGAGGGGAGAGAGACCATGAAGAGAGAGTCACCTTCTGGGCCTCTACCAAGCTCTTTTTGAACCTGGGATCCATGGGGGCCAAGGGCATGAGCCCCAGGTTCCATTTCAGCTCTGAATGGTACCCACCTTCCTCACTGCTGACCCAAGCACTGCAGAAATGGGCTAGGGACCCAAACACCATTAGACAGTTCATTCCCCCAATAATAAACTAAAGCATTTTAGATAAGGCATTTGCCTTGCCCAGAGTCTATGCTAATTCCATCCCAGGCACTACACAAGGTCCCCAGAGGCCTGCCAGGAGTGATTCCTGAGCTCTGAGCACAGCTATTATGGCCCCCAAATCAAACAGATACACCAAGTTAGGGGCCTGCAAAGAGAATAGAGAAGAGATACCCCAAGAGGTGAGAGCCACTAGCCTGAAGCTTGTGGATAAACAAAGGACCCCAGCCTCAAGGCAGCCTGGCTGCATCTGACCCACAGAGAGGGACTCTCTGCAGTTCGTAAATGGGGGGGGGGGGGAGGGCGGACCAAAAGGGTGGCAGGGGTGAGGCTTTTCCTGGCACAGAAACCACCTCAATATGGGCAATCACCTCCCCCCAACTAAGTCTTCTCCAGTCCTCAGCTGGATCCCGACATGCCCTGGTGCTGAGGGGATGAAGGAGGGAGGAGGGGCTCTAACAAAAGCCGTTTGTGGGGCTCCAACAAAGGATTATGCATGGATGGGGTCCACTGCCTTTGATGCTTTTGAAGATGTCCAGACTGAGCTTGAACCATCTCCATGGAAACCACTGGGGCAGGCAAACCCCAGGCAGCTGGGTGGGGTCCTGGGAGCTGCCTGAAAGGGGAGCGTGTGGGGTCCCCTCCAGTTTATCTACCAAGGGGGGCACCCACTGGCTTATCCCTCCGACACTACACTGCCCGATGCCCAGTTCCAGGAGCTTCAGACCCTTGGGGAGCCCCCAGAGCAGTCCCCCACTCTGCCTTTCACTAGGCAGTCCTTCTCTCGCCAAGACCTGGGCGTCCCCAACTGCCCCCATTCGGACCTCAGCCAGCCCTGCCCCTCCTCTATACAGTTTCTGAAGAGTCCTGGAGCTCTACACGCCCTGAAAACTTTTCTTAACTCCATGGGGGCTGCAGTGACAAGTGCCCTCCATGCACCCCCTACTCCCCCTCTCCCTCCTATGCAGAGGCTGAAGCAGTCACTGCCCAAAGCCCACAGCCTGCTCTGGGGAAACAGGCACAGAGGGACCCCTAAAGTGCTCTGCTAGTGTTCCTCCCACTCTGCCCCACCCCCCCCCACACAC
>PVKC010022867.1:0-17512 GCA_004027635.1 Crocidura indochinensis
ATTTTTCATTACCTGTCAGCTCATCAAATATTTGAAGGTAGATCTCCTAACCTTCTTGAATTTTCTATCCCCAAGGCTAAACAAGTTTTCTTTCCTATTCTGTGTTTTGGCTAAGACCTTTGTTCATTTCCCTCAGTGTTATTAGCTTAACTTATAATTATATGTTCATTGCTATGTGATTATTTGATTACTGTGGGAGTTTTTCATAGTGTAGCAACTATTTCTGGCTACCTACCTCCCAGCATGATGCAAAATTGCACTTTCTTTCTTGGATTGGAAGGTACCATGTGACTTGTCTGGACCAGTCATTTGTGAGTGAAAATTATCTATGAGTATTTCTAAGTCTGAGCATTCAGCTGCCAAAAGGAAATATTTTGGGGCTTTCTTGCCATCCAGCGAGTAGAGGGGGTGTTCAAATAAGGATTGTTCATTTCATCTGGGTCCTAATTTTAGAGAAGTAGAATTCCCTGCCAGGCCTGATGACCCTACAAAATTAATGAAAATTGACTTTGTTGATTTAACTCACTGAGATTTCAGGTATCCAGCATAACTTCAGTTGCTTTTATTCATGACATTAACACCAGCCTTTTCACTAACATTTAAGCATTATGTAGTGGGGGACTATATGTGCTTCTCTTAACATTGTGGACTCAATAACTGACATAGTCATTGTTCATAGGAGATACCAATACCTCCATGCCACATAGATAAAAACATCAAACCTGAATTTTGGCTATCATCTCCAGTCACTACACTGGATTTGAGCAGCTAATCCTGGTTTGGGTTCACTTAATTGTTCCTCTTCTAAAATGTAGGGCCCATCCCCAATTAAGCCTAGCTTTCCACTTTCAGAGTAATAAGGTTGTTTTTATAGTTATCTGTGAATAAAAAAAAAAGATTGCTAGTCATTCTAGACAGGTACAGACAGAGATTAATAGTGTACAGTTGCCTTAATTCTGAATTTCTCTATGATACTTGTATTTCTTTTTCTGATCAGGAGAGAAGACATCTGTATAAATTTCTGTGTTCTTGTTTTTCTTTTTGTTTTCTTACAAGGGCTCCCCAGGTAGAGGGCTCTCGGGATTACTCCAGTACATGTGTTAGCATTATGGACTGAGCTCATAGTTTCATGTTTAACATGAACACATTTCAAGACATCTCCTGGGACTGACTCACTGGAGATCCCAAGAAGCAGCATTACCAGCATTTGCTCATCATGTGCAGGCTGTTGAGGGCTCCTGTGTTTGCTAGCTAACTACTTGAAGCCACTGAGCTGTCTTGTAGGCCCTTAAAAATATCATTATAAATATCTAATGAAATCAGATTCTGATTGTCCTGGCAAAAAATGCGTTATTTTTGCACTTCTAGTCATGGAGCCATCTTCTTACCCAGATAGCCCTGTTCCTGCTACCATATTCTTTGTGTGACATGCATATTCTGTATATTGCATTAAGGGTATATCTGGAGGTTCTCTAGAATTTCTCCTTGCTATCCACTGTAGAATTACTCCTGGCAGTGCACAAGGGAGCATATCAGATGCTGGGGATTGAACCCCAGTCAGTTGTATGCAAGGCAAGTTCCTTATCTGCTATGCTATCTCTTCATCCCCCTGCTACTACTCTGTTCTTACAGAGCCATTAAAATACTCTATTTTAATTTTTATTCTGGCAATTTTAGTTGCTACATATTTTACCTCTCAAGAATATACCCTCTTTTTGTTTTGTTTTGGTTTTGGGGCAATGCCCAGTGATGCTTAGGGCTTATGTCTTCCTCTGTACTCAAAGATCACTCCTGGAAGTGCTTTTGGACCATATGTGGGGTTGAGAATAGAACCCAGGTTAGTAACATGCTGTCCTTCTGCCCCTATGCAAACACTTTTTAATGTGAACAGTTCTTTTGTAAATCATCAGTGATGCTCTGTGGCGTGTTGAGAAGTTTCTAATCAGAATAATAAAATCCCCATTTTGAGTCTTGGCAGTCAGTGCTGGGTAGCAGAAATCACAAGTTTACTATTTTCTTTGTGTCTTTTATTCCTAGTCTCTGCCTCTCTGTTTTAGTTAGGAGTCGTAGTAACTTCTCACAAAATAGGCCAGATTGTCTTTTCTTTCTGGTCAATGTGGATGTTTAGACTCATTTTGCTGTCAGTCTACCCATGGCCCCCTAAAACTTTGACCAACAAATGTGTCAAAGCTTGCACTTGCTCTGAGACCTTGCCAGCTCCCACAGTTCTGTATCCTTTTCAGATGAGTCATTGCAGAGGAGAGCAGTATAGTAGGTGCACTTTGACCTTCACATCAAATGTGGCAGTGAGAACATGCTGCTAATCTCTCATTAGGGCAGAGTCACTTGTCAACAAGTTCTTGCTATCCTCTGAGTCTCGGTTTTTACCTATAAAGTAAAGGACAAAATATGGATGACATCCAATTATGAATAAGAAAAATTCTAAAATCTCACCCAAACTGGGACCATTAAAAATTCTGGAGAGGGTTAGAAAGATAGTTCAGTGGACTGAGAGCATTGTGGGATGAGCAAGACCACAAATTCAATCTGGGCTCCACATAGTTCGCTGAGCACCACTGGATGTGGTCCTGATAACCCAAATACACTGTCAGTCGCATATACCACCACATCATCAGGCTTCAAAAGTGAAACAGAGTACAGAGCTAGGGGTGGCCTCTGGACCTCCAAGCACCGTTGGGGAGGCTTTGTAATTTTCTA
This sequence comes from Crocidura indochinensis, assembly GCA_004027635.1. NCBI lineage: Eukaryota > Metazoa > Chordata > Mammalia > Eulipotyphla > Soricidae > Crocidura > Crocidura indochinensis. Next base: position 2,719 of record PVKC010022867.1, read on the forward strand.
ATAAAAATCACAGAGATTGGTGATGAGGAAAAAGGTAACCAAGCCTACTTCTTAGGATGTTTCTCAAAGCGAACATACAAATGTATGTTTTTATCAGAAACAGTCATCGTATTTTTATTGGAAGGCTTATATTGTTTATTAACAACCAAAGAGACTGCCGCCCTATGGTTTGTCACAGAGCTGGTTCAGCATTTCAGCATGGTTTTGTTCTGTATCTTCCTGCCATTAAGAATTATGATTTGAACAGGGTACATTTGCTGGTATGCCATGTGGGTTATGACAAAGTGTTCCACCTTTGTTTTATTTTACATTTTTCCATGTTGTTTTCTGCTATTGTGATGAACAGTTCTCATTTGATTGCTGTACTTACACACTTAGTTTTGCACTTACTTCATTTGGCTGTACTGTTCTCCATGGGTCAGTCTATAGTCATGGTGCTTAGCAGAGATCACACACTAACATGGTAGTGCATCCCAGTTTATACATTTGTGTTTGATGCCAGGGATTCCAAACGACAGTGCTGCTAAAATCATCCTTGGTGCGTGTGATTCTATACTGGGAAATGAACTCATGTCTCCTGTTTCTGGGCAGGCACTTTTGGTATCGAGCCATCCCAGAACCAAGACAACTCAAAATCAAACAATTGGGTATTATATTTTGAAGCCCTTTTGTTTATGCAGAAGTCTTTGTTTTATTTTTATTTTGGGGCCCCACCCAGCTGTGATCAGAGCTTACTACTAACTTTAGGCTCAGGAGATGTTGTGCAGTGATGGGGTTGAACTAGAATCAGCCTTGTGCAAGGCAAGTACCTTAATCCCTGTACTATCTCTCCTGCCCTATTTTGTTTTTATTAAAATATTTAATGGGGCAGAAGTAATCCCTCCATACCAAATTTTTTTATATAAGACATTGGGAAAATATATCTAATTCTGTAGCTTTAATCACAAGGTAAAATTTTATTTCTCCCTATATGTTCTTCATTTAACATAAATAAGGGGCTTTTGTTTATTTATTTTGTAAAGCCTTTACATAAGTACTGACCATACTTAGAGTATAAGAATCTACCTACCTTAGTTCTCACTAGGAGTGATACTGTGAAGATTGAAGAACCAAAAAGACATCATTTAGTTCTCCTATACTGGTGCTGAGTCTAGCAAGTTGTGTTTGAGGGACAGAGGTTAGTAAATTGACTATGATAAAGTTGAATTTACTAGAATGAAGGGAACCAAGAGCAGAGTTCCATTTTTCACTTTCTGTTCTAAAAATAGTCAGAAAAAAACTAAGCACATGTCATGGAACTCATTTCTTCAAGGTTCCTGTATCTATAAAAAAGATCTTCTAAATTAAGTCCCAGTGCTGTCTTCTGAAGTAGAAAGAGAAAGTAATCAAAATCAAGGAATCACTTCAAGACAGGAGGCAAGGAGGCCAGTTAGCCTGATGTTAAGGGCAAGCAGATACTAACTGTGGTGTGAGAGACCCACCAGGGAATCAGCTGTTTCTCCATCTTTCTCCCCTCTTTGCCAGCAGACTCAGTGGTAGGAGGGCATTTTCCCTTTGTTCTTGCTCATGGCTTTGAATAGTTTACTAATAATTGCACAAAAATCTTTGCATCAGTTCAGAGATGACACTTGTTGGAACTAATGAGAAAAAAAACCAAAGGGTAAGCTGATTTTTCCTCCTTTTTTTTTTTTTTTTTTCTCCCTCCTGGGTCCTTTTTCTTCTCAGGCCTCGGCTGTGATTTATTTATTTATATTTTTGGTGCCCAGCATCTGCCAATGAAAACTGATGTCAGCTCATTTTCACTTAACGCCATCCAGGGAAGTTTTCCAGGAGGGCATTTGAGTTTGTATGATGCCAGAGAAGGCTCCAATTTGTGTTAGCAAATCATTTATAAAACTGCAGACTAACAGGGCTCCAACAGGCTAATGCAAATCAGGATGTCGCAAGGGATTAGTTTCCGGAACATTGTCGCCTCTTGGGAACTGTGTCTAACTCCTAGGATTTTAGCAAATGAGTCTTACCAATATTCCTTCTCTCTGAAGGAATAAGAAGTGTCCCAGATTGCCCTAACTCCTGAATATAAGCATTGAGCCAGATACTTTCTTTAGATGGCTCTTGAAATAGGATCCTGCATTTTAACTAAAAGTCTAAGCAGCCAGTGGGAAGAAATTAGAAATATTACATTTATGTCATATGCATATAATTAATAACTATATGTTTAGAGTAACTAGTGATAAACCCTTTAATCCAGTAGAGGGCAGAAGGGAGTAGTTTTAACTTTTACTCATTTATGACCCTCCAAACAAAATTGTGGCATGGCAAGGAAAATTCACTGGACATTTTTGTAAGCAAATGATTTCCAACCTCTTTTTTCCCTAGGCAGATTCTAGTTAGTATGCTCAGAGCAATATTGATTCTGTCTAGAACAAAAGAAAACTTAAAAAAAATTGTGAAATATAGATATTTAAGAGAGAACTTTGTGTGCAAATAACAATACCACTTTTACTTAGTCAGATATTTATTAACAAATCCAAATGCATTTCCTCCATTTTCCCATGCTTATAACAAATGTTACAATAAAGCTAATTTTAAATAAGTATTTCACTGCCAAATATCTTTTCTTCATAGGTTTCTTCCAGTAGTGTTTGGTAGTCTAGGTCCCATTCCTGCATGCTCAGTCTAGTAATGTGGGACTGATATTTTGGTGCTTAGGTTTGCTAGAGGGCTTGAGGCTTCTAGTATTGTAGGGAGCATGTATGTGATACTGGTTTAATATCACTTGAGCTCTTTCTTCCGACTCGAATGTTTCCATTGAAAAGTAACTGTATGGACCTGTGAGTGCATAAAATATTGAAAATGGTTCACAACTCAGTGTGAATTCTGAAGAGTCAGATTTTTTATAACTACAGTGAAACTTGGGATGATGGTATTATTATTTTATAAATATGAAATAATTAGTTGCATGACAACAGAGAAGCAATTCTTGGTCTTGGTACTTATAATAATTTTTTTTTTGGTTTTTGGGTCACACCCGGCAGTGCTCAGGGGTGACTCCTGGCTCCCTGCTCAGAAATTGCTCCTGGCAGGCACGGGGGACCATATGGGGTACTGAGATTCGAACCGATGACCTTTTGCATGAAAGGCAAACGCCTTACCTCCATGCTATCTCCCGGACCCCATTATAGTAATTTTCAACTCCAGTTGCTAAATCAAAAGAAGAATAAAAACCCCTTTAAGAAGGAAACTTAATTCCTCATGCTGTATTTGTTGTGAAAACCCTGTTCAGTTGCAGTTGGGTGGTATCATATATCAGATAAGGCTCCTCAGAAACTAGCTTCTGACATGGAGTTATGATGGGTAGGAAAGAGCACCTGCAGGTTGAGCAACCTTGGATGGGAAGAAGAATGTAGGGTCAGGCTGAGGGAAAATTCAAGATTCTTTCCAAGCTCAGCTTCAGCTAACCCCTTAGGAAACTTGGACACTGCCATATATGTCCCTTACATCTGCTCACCTTCACCCCTGCCACAGGATATGAACTTGATGGAGGTTCCTCCAAGTACTATACTAATGACTCTCCCACCAGCTAACACAGAAAGTCCCTTCCTGTAGAGGTTTCACATCATCACACCCCATGAACAGTGCTGAGGGCCACAATCAGAAATTATGAACACAAAAATGTTCTTAAATTGGGATATAGTAAAATTAATTTACTTTTAAGGATTTTCTTCAATGAAACAAGATTTTGTTGTTGTTGTTTTTGGGCCACACCCGGTAATGCTCAGAGGTTACTCCTGGCTGTGTGCTCAGAAATCATTCCTGGCTCAGGGGACCATATGGGATGCCTGGGGATCGAACCACAGTTCATCCTAGTCAGCTGCATGCAAGGCAAAAGCCCTACCACTGCGCCACCACTCAAGCTCCAGAACTCGATTTTTAGAACAAATTATTGCTAGTGCATGTCACTTGTAAAGAATTCCATGAGTATTAGTACAATTTGGTCCTAAAGCTTGAGTACTGAGTGTTTAATTTTTGGTTGGTGGTCATGGTTGCTTTCATTCAGAATTGTCAGTGCTTTGGGGCTACGCCCAGATTTGTGTTTGGAGTCGCTCCCTACAGTGCTCAGGAAACAACCAGCAGTGACTGGGGAATCAAACTCTGAAGTTCCCAGAGTTTTGTTCCCTGTTGTTTTTGTCCAGTTAAGTAAGAGATCAGGGTCAGCACTGAAAAAGCAGGTCACGTTTAGTATTCAAGTGGAAAGAAGACTGATCTAAATGCCATTTATCCAGAGCTCACCTTGAGAATCTGGTAGGTGTAACCCTGGAGGTAATCTGCTTTGCAAAAGAAGAAAAGAGGCTGATTTTGTCTAAGGGATGGAGGGATGGAGACTAGAAAAAGAGGGAGCAAAGTGTTTCTGTTGGCAAAATAGGGCAGTAGAAAGTCAAAGAAAAGGGTGGCAAAGCAGGTGGCAGTGTTGTTAATCAAGGTGAAAACTAAAGGAAGATGAGCCTAGTAGTTTAAGACAAGAAATGGATATTTGTTTGTACTGTGACTGAATTCTATTGTGTTTTCCCCTCCTTGAAAACAGACAGATTCTAGTGTTGATGAGACAGACCAAAGTATCCGGAGTTGAGTCTTCCTGAAATTGGGTTTGAATGGATAATGAATAGTGGCCTATGGAAACTCAGCACATTGCATATTAATGCCTGAGTCTCTATATCTGTGCTTTCTGTAATGGTGTTTTCTCTGTTTTCAGGCATGGTGCAAAAGCTGGACCAAAAACTTCCAGTAGCCAATGAGTATCTGTTACTCTCTGGAGGAGTCCGGGAAGGTGTGGTGGACTTGGACTTAGATGACTTGAATGTCTATGCCCGGGGGACCGATTATGACATGGACTTCACCCTTCTGGTGCCAGCCCTGAAGCTGCATGACCGCAATCAGCCTGTGACTCTCGATATGCGCCACTCAGCTTTGTGCCACTCCTGGCTGAGCCTTCGGCTCTTCGATGAGGGGACAATCAGCAAATGGAAAGACTGCTGCACGATCGTTGATCACATCAGCGGTGCCACCAACTACTTCTTCTCCCCAACCAAAGTCGCCGAGTGGTTCTACGATTCAATTAGCATTGTCCTCTCAGAGATCCAGAAGAAGCCCCAGCGAGGGATGCCAAAGGTGGAAAAGGTGGAAAAGAATGGGACGATCATCTCCATCATCCTGGGGGTGGGGAGCAGTCGCATGTTATACGATATTGTCCCAGTCGTGTCATTCAAAGGCTGGCCCGCAGTGGCCCAGAGCTGGCTCATGGAGAACCACTTCTGGGATGGGAAGATTACAGAAGAAGAGGTCATCAGTGGGTTTTACTTGGTGCCTGCTTGCTCCTACAAGGGGAAGAAGGACAATGAGTGGCGACTGTCCTTTGCCAGGAGCGAAGTGCAGTTGAAGAAGTGCATCTCCAGCAGCCTCATGCAGGCCTATCAGGCCTGCAAAGCCATCATCATTAAACTGCTGTCCCGGCCCAAGGCCATCAGCCCCTACCACCTTCGGAGCATGATGCTCTGGGCCTGTGACAGACTTCCTGCCAACTACTTGGCTCAAGAAGACTATGCAGCCCATTTTCTGCTGGGCCTCATCGATGACCTCCAACACTGTCTGGTCAACAAGATGTGTCCCAATTATTTCATCCCGCAGTGTAACATGCTGGAGCACTTGTCAGAGGAGACAGTCATGCTCCACGCACGGAAGCTGTCCTCGGTTCGCTCGGACCCAGCAGAGCACTTGCGCACAGCCATCGAGCATGTCAAGGCGGCCAACCGGCTGACGCTGGAGCTGCAGAGGCGAGGGAGTACCACCAGCATCCCTTCCCCACAGTCCGACGGGGGGGACCCCAACCAGCCAGATGACCGGCTGGCAAAAAAACTGCAGCAGCTAGTGACTGAGAACCCAGGAAAATCCATCTCTGTCTTTATCAACCCCGATGATGTCACACGGCCCCATTTCAGAATCGATGACAAATTTTTCTGAGAGTTTTCCTGTCTATTTTTTTCTTGCTGGTTCTACAACTCTCTCAATGTGCTGTGTGGATTGTGATGCCGTTTTTCTGTTTCGTTTATTACCTATTCGGGGACTAGCTGCGATCTTTGAAGAACTCATTTTAAGTTTCCTGATTCTGCAGAATGTGCAGGCTCTGAAACAGGATATTACTATTTTATATTCTGCCTCTAATATTTGTTTACTTTCCATGGTTATTGTCACAGAGTTTGTTTCATTTGTTCAATTTTCCTTTTTTTTTTTTTAAGGAGATCTTGAGCCATAGAAAAATGCCCATGAATTCTTTTGCTTCTTTGCTCATATTTTGTGCAGATTTGTTCATGGGAATGGGGAAGCAAATCTCTTTCTGACACTAAGGAGTTTGTTTTTTATTTCTTTTTTTCCTTTGCTCTCTTTTTAAATGAACTTTCATCACTACAGATATTTGAGGATCATTTGAACCTAGGAACTACCTGAAAAGTCTGCTGGGCTTATTTCTTTTGACCAGTGGCCAGAGTAGATTTTCCCCCCCTTTCCATTGGCCAATAAGGACTTTGAAAGTGATAAATGCTACAAATTGTGTTTGCAGCAACTTCATTGAATGTAATTGTCCTCAGATCAGAACTATAAATGGTTTGGAGGGTGCTTGACAACTTTAAAAACAAAATTAAGGTTTCCAAATGGTAGTGTTAGCATATGTAATTGTTTAAAGCCTTATTTAAATCCTGTTATAGAACATGCCATTATACTTGTTATTTGCACTAATGAAATCTTGGCCATTGTCAGACTTCCAATGTGTGTGTTTTAGTCTAAATTGTTGTCCACTGTGAAAATGCTGTTCTTCCCCACCCCGCCACATCCCACCATCCCCACTTAGCCCATTTCTCCAAACTGACAAAATGGTTCTTTGTATTTGTTTAATTCTCCCCAAATTATGGGGTCCTGTTTTCCCCTTTTTTATATTTCTGATTCCTAGCTTACCGAGCGAACTTTTTAAAGCTTTATATGTGCTCAGAGACTTTATGGGGATGAGGGAAAAAAAAATACTTGATAAAGTAGGTGTCCTCATACATATTTCTTTGGGGGTTACAGAGAAAAGCTTTTTTGTAAGGTCTCTTTGCTTTTGCTGAGAATTTTGAGGAAAACTGACAGGAAGAACTTAGAATCCCATAATAGAAGAAAACATGTCTGTTCAAAAGCAGGTTCCACTCTAGAATGGGAGCTGGGAAATAATCTGGGTGGCAGCCTGCTTGTGGCAATGTCCTGTCTTCAAAAATGAAATTATTTGCCAGGTTGAGGAGCCACCGGAGATTGGCTTCTTGTTTGGGATGAACTGATGGCAAATAGGATCGAGAAGTCGGAGGGGCTGATGATTTCTTAAAAGATAATCATGACATTTGTTATAAAACGATTCAACAACATTTTGGTTTTCATCTTGAATGTGCAGACTCATGAGTTGGTATTTGGCTGGTTGAAATCAGGCATTTGCAGTCTTGGGTTTTTGCATGGGAATTAATGTATTGCTTATCAATGAAAATGAAATCATTGAACCATCGTGAGACAAACACAAGAATAATAAAAGAAGCATACTTGCCTTGGAATTGTGGTGATGTCATTAGTTTATAATATAGAAATTATTTTTTTATTAACTGAAGTAACTTTCGATCATTACAGCCTGGGGCTTACTGTTAGCTTTCATACTAGATACTTATGTAATATCCAGTCATCATTTTCCTTTTGCTCACTTTCCTTACTAGGATCTACCTATCTTCTTTATGATCTTTGTTCTTCTCAGGACTTAATCCTCAACTCCAGAGACTTTTCCTGATTATGGTAACTAATGTAACACTTTATTTTTTTTTTTTTTTACTCGATCCAACAAATCACGACTGTGAAGGTGGTTGTATGTGACCGTGGCATCACAAAGAGATGAGGAAGAGAAACACCAGTCACCAGATATGCCCCTTCCCAAGAACTTCAAGTCTAAAGATTTTCTTCCACTGGAATTTCTAGTTAAATGTGTCAACACTTCTTTGAGCCAAAGTGAATTTAGCTTATTTACCCAAATTTACCCAAAATTACACACAAATTTTATGTGTGATGTTCTGCTAGATTATTTCAGTGTGTTAAAATTATTTTAGTTAATGCATCTCTCTTTTGAGGAATAAGAATAAGAGAGCACCATATAATATCTCTTGAAGCTGAATTTTACTCATCTGATTTGATCAAGTAAAATCATAGCTTCTACAATTAAAAATATATCAGTGAAATCTGTTAAAATTGTACTTTGGCCATTACACTAAACTGCCTAGCTTAAAAGAAACCACTATAAATCACTAACATAGAAAGCGTATTAAACCATTTTGTTCCCTTGAAAGTCAGCCGTGAAGTGCCGTAACTCTTTTAATTAGCATCACAAATACAATTAGCAGTATTGACAGTGTTGTACATGCTGTTTGTAGATAAAATGCCATTACAGCTGCATAAAGAACCTAGTTTCAGTAATCCTCTTGGTACATGCTTATTTCTTTTGCTGCTTATAACCGAGTTATAAGCAATACACATTTTTGTTTGTTTTATGGCCTCATCCAATCATGCTTCTGGCTTACTCCTGGCTCTGCACTCAGTAATCATTCCTAGTGGTGAACAGGGGACCATATGGGTCTCTTGTGCAAAACAAGAGCCCTACCTGTTGCACTATCATTCTAGTCAGGCAGTACAAATTCTTGGTTAAACTTCGTAAAATATCAAGACTTAGTGTTTCTTCTCCCTCCTTCCCTCCGTCCCTCCCACCTTCTTTCCTCCTTCCCTTCCTCCCTACTTCCTCCCTCCCTCCTTACCTCACTTCCTTTGTCCTTCCCTCCACCCTTCCCAGATTGATATCAAGGTGTCACAAAGGGAAGGCATCTGCTCTACTGCTAAACTATAGTCCAGCTCTAAATCTAGTTTTTTCCCCCTATAGTTTTCTGTAGGGCTATAAATGTACATTTGCTATAAATGTAGGACTTTTTGGCCAGATGTCATTGAGGGCATATAGAAAATATAGTAATAGGGGGCTGGAGCATTATCACAGCAGGCAAGGCATTTGCTTTGTATACAGCTGACCCGGGTTCAATCCCCAGCATCTCTTATGGTCCCCCAACTCCACCCCCAGCCTGCCAGGAGCAATTTTTAAATGCAAAGCGAGGCTTAATCTCTGAGTGCTGCAAAAAAAGAAAAGAAATGTGGTAGACTGATACCTTTTCTTCTCTGAAACTTAAGGAATTGATTTGATTATCTTTTCCTTCTGAAACCCAGAAGGTTGGTTAAGTCATGTAAATTTCAAAGGTAATATAAATTACTGAAAGTGAGAGCCATAATTTTGACATTAGATGATTATTTGTGAGAATTTGCAAGTTGTAACTCAAAACATCCAAGGGTTCCAATTCTTTCTAATATCATTCGATTTTTATAAATTTCAAGCATAAAGGGACCACAGCAGTGGCGCAAGCAGTAAGGCAGGAGTGATTTATGAGCACATAGCCAGGTAACCCCTGAGTGTCACCAAGTGTGGCCAACAAAACAAACAAACAACAATGGGGCCAGAGAGATAGCACAACAGTAGGACATGTGCCTTGCATGCAGCCCATCCAGGACAAATGATGGTTCGAATCTTTGCATCCCACCTGTTCCCCTGTGCCTGCCAGGAGTGATTTCTGAGTGCAGAGCCAGGAGTAAACCCTGAGCACCACCAGGTATGACCCAAAACGCTAAAATTAAATAAATAAAATTTCAAGCATAGATCAATGCCCTTTTTGCCTTTTTTTATTTGAAATGAAATATAGATGCAAATTAGATAGGAGAGAATACAGGAGTTAAGGTTCTGCTTTCCATGGAATCAACCTCAGTTCAATCCTGGTCACTGCTCAAGGTTCCCTGAACTCCCTGGGTACTTCTCTGGATGCCCTCAAGTACCACTAAGTATGACCTGAAGACCCCTGAGCACTGCTTTGTGCATCATTCTTCCCAGCCCTAAAAATGCTAGTCAAAGTTAGTTTTTAAATGTATAGAGCTAAATAAGGTCATATTTTTTAAAAATAGGATACCCCTAAGATTTGAAGATAACAATAAGACATGGGCACAGTTGATTATTTTTAGGGTTTCACTCCTGGCAGATAGAGGGTCCATGCTGAGGATCAAACCCAAACATCTCATGCACAAAGTATCTCTCGGCCTGTTTTTCAAGTGATTGAATTGAACTGATGTAATTAATGCCCTCACTTAAGAAAACAGCTAGTCCATAAAATGAACCTTTTATGTTACTATTTCCTCCATAAGTAAAAAATATAAGCTCTAAATATTTTGAATAAATATGTGCAGCTGGTCTAAACTTCTACTTTCTATTGAAAATACACTTTTTTCCCTTGCTTTTGGGGGGCCACTCTCAGCAGCGTTCAGGGATTACTCATGGTCTTGCCATTAGAAGTTGTTCCGGGCAGGCTGGGGAACTATATGGGATGCCGGGGGTCAAACCTGCGTCTGTCCCGGGTCAGCACTGTACAAGGCAAATACCCTATGGCTGTTATGGCTTTGGCCCTAAAAATGCCTTATTTTTAAGAAAAAAAGACTGAAGAGAGTACAGGGTTAAGGTACATGCCTTACCTGTGGCAGACCCTAGTTTGATCATTGGTACCACACATGTTCCTAAGCACAAAGCCAGAGATTGTCCTAAGCTCTGCTAGGTCAGGTCCAAACAGACAAAATAATTATAAACAAAATATGTAAGGTTGATATTTAAGTTGTAATTGAATATGGTTGTGTTACTACCCATTTTGCAGTGAAATTTTATTAGCAATACATTTGAAGACTGTATCTTTCTTGAACTGTACCATTTATTGTAGATCATTGAACTTTTGTACTAATACAATATGACCTCCATGTTCTAAGTTTGGTTTGATAGTTTTCAATGCACAGTTGGACCCAGAGATTCATCAAACATAGGAAGATCATATGCCTGGGTGAGTACCATTAGGAAAAGGCAAGAACTTTCCCAGTAGTCAAGCATTCATCTCCATATAAAATGCATCAGTGTTCACAGATCTTCACAGGCATATTTAGCCTTAATTTGGAAGGCTAGCTATTATGGGAATGTATAAATTTCTAGGCCACTTATCCTCTTCTTCCAGAATGAATGATCTCTTATTCTGACTTTGGTGAAGGCAGGCACATTCATATGTTTCACTCACTATTTACTGCTGCCCTGCTGAATTACATTAGCTAAAGTGCTCAAGGTGGGTAGAGCTACCTTTAACTTAACTTCTTTTGAATATCGTTCTCATCATCATTTGGTAAAACTGGAATAGCTGTTTCTGTATTTCCTTGTCTCAGAGTACCTCTGCCTTCAAAATAATTTTCAATCTATAGATCCCTGTGTCTACATACCTGGAAAGCTCAATTTTACAGAATATTATTATTTAGAAAAATTTAAGTATTATTAAGTATTATATGCTTACAATATGCTTATTATATATAATATACTTATGACATTTATTATATGCATACTCAAGTATTATATACTTATAATAATATAAATATAATATAACAGAATATTATTTAAAAAATCAAGTAGCTTATATTCAGTATAATATTAAGTATTTTTAAATATTCTAAGACACTTTATTGTGTTTATTGATAAATTATGAGGATTATGAACTAGGTGTGTACAGGGCTTCATAGGTACTTTGTAAACATCACAGTCATTCAGGTCCTTTTCTCCAAAAACCTGACTCAAATGATGCAACCATGAACGACTACTTTCCCAGATGCTGCTCAATGGGTGCATATTGAGAAAGGGCAGAGAAAAATTCCTCATAATTGATGTTTAGGTGGGAAGGCAAAGAAACAATCTCAGTCAATCTGATGTTCCAGGGAAGAAAGCCTAATGTGCTGTTTATAGGACCAAACTTCAAGACTAAATCAGGAAATGGGAAATCATTTGAAATAAGTAAACTGTCTAACATATCTATAATATCTGCTTTTTCATCTTCTGGGGACAGCACCTTCATTGCCAACTGGCAATTGAAACTTGATCATCTTTGTCATTACTATTTGCAAATTCTGGTTAGTATTTGGAACAGTCTCTGCCCCAAAGTTCCTACTGCTGTTTTAAGATTTCACCCATCAATTTGGAATTATTTCTTTTGAAAATACCTCGCCTCGGCCACCATCTTCCTCCAGTCTTAGCAGCCTTGCCTATTTAAATATTATTATTTAAAAATATTTAAGTGCACCAGCTTATCTAGGGAGCCAAAAGTATTTATTGAATACTTTCTAGTGTATATCTTGCTAACTACTACAAAACATTGTGATCATATCTTATACTAAGCATAAGTATCTATAATAACTAAACTTTTAAGCAAGCCAAGGTTCGAATTAAATGACTTGTTCAAAGTTCCATATGTAATTAAGACAAAGCCAGAATGCGAGCGCACTTGACTACAAAATTAAGACCTTTTGCTGACACTAAAATCCATACTAATTATTTGGGATAAATTTCATTATCGTCCTTTATAAAAGACCTGCATTTAGATAAGAGATAAACCATAAGTAACAGAACTTTGCTGTGTCTTTTTGTCTCAAATAATTGGACCATATAGAAAAAGTTAATTTGCTATAACAGATCTTTGTAGACAAGAGATGACCACTGTGGAAAAATTTCTGGTTGGGATAGAAAACATACCAAGTTATTCTTTTGATAAAATTTCTGATCTCAAAAGGGCAGATTATAAAAGAACTATAAAAGTACCTATTTTTTCAGACCTAAGAAAGAGGTTTTTGTCATCTTTGAAAAGGTCAGAATGTAGAGTTGGGAACTTACATTTAAATAGTATTTACAGGTGCAGAAGATATAGTTCACAGGGATGTTCTGAGCCTAACCTGGGAATAATCCCTGAGCATAGCTGGGTATAGTGAAGAAATAAAAAAAATATTAGGTACAAGTGATTGGAAACTAATAAATTCATTACATTGTAGGAAATTAAATGTATTACAAATGAATTGTAATATATCTATTTTAAGGCAATTTGTCTAATGTTTGTTTTTTTGTTTTGAAATGTGATACTTTAACTCAGAAAAACTATTTTTAGGGGGGCTTCACAATTGTTGATTGTTGCTCAAGTGCCTCTGGCTTCTGGAAATTTTTGGTCAGCTAGGCAGCATCAGTTTAATGCAAGACCTGTGGATGTGGTATTGCTCTAGTACTTTAGTGCGGGGAATTCTCTGGGTCTCACCTTGCAGTATTCTAGGTCTGTAGGTCCACATGAGGCAATGCTTGTGGACCACATGGTACTGAGAATCAAATCAGGGTGGACCACATGCAAGACATGCACATATACGTTTTTGCAGGGCAAAATATGATATTTTAAAATATTTGTTAAATCTTTGGCTGACTTAACTCACAAATAATACTTATATTTTATAAATCTATTTACTGTCAGCATTTACAAATCTTTCATGGAAATCAAAGCCTTTATTTATATCAGTTTTCATAGACTATCACCAAATTGATTTTAATGTTTCTTAAATGAAGGGTCCAAGAGAGAAGAGGGCATCTTTAGTTATGGCCATTAAAGTTGCCTTCAGATTATCAGAAGTTTGTTTCTGGCACTTATTTCCTCTCAGTCTCAATATAGTTCATACTTGAAGGAGTGAAGTAAGTTATCTCTCAACTTTACAAATGTGTGGGAATAAATAATGGTAAAGAAGCCTTCCATTTTACATGCTAGTAAGGAGCACCACTGGGTGTGTATCTCCATCTGGTACATAAAAGGAAAAAAATTGAACACATACCGTCTTTTGTGATTGATGTGCATATTATGATACTCTTTGAAATGATACACTAAATGGCTGGATTTTGAAGAAGACTCACTTGAAGCAAGAACAATCTATGTAGAGGAAGATCAAGCCTAAACAATATGCAATAACAGAAAGAATACTGATGAAACACTGGTCCATCTGTCTTCACATTAGCTACCTGTCTCTGGGAAGAGCCTGTTCCCTACTCTGAATCTGTTTTTGTAAATCAAGATGTAAAATTTATATCCTTCACCATGAAGAGCTGTTAACTGTAGAGAAAAAATATATACACAAATTGAAAATAGATATAGGGGAAAATTAATTGATAAATAATCACAGGTAAATAGAATCAGGCTCTAGATGAACTGACTTAGATAGGTATGGCAGGAAGAACTTAGATACATGAATAAGAGCAAATGGATCTTTTGTGATACTATTATTTTGTTTTTAATTCACTACCAGGTAACATTACTGAGAACTCAAGGCCAGCCTTGTGCTCATACAAACTGTGCCATATGCACAGCTGTTTTTGTAATTTTATAAAGCTATTGCTTACAAAGGGTTTTACTAGAAAATTTAAGTCCTTATGAGGTATCAGGTTGCTAAATATAGCTTAAGAAATAACCTTGGCAAACGGACTTGAGATGAACAAATTGCTTTGTATGAGAATTCTGAAAGGTACGTTATCTAGAGGTTTGTGTGAAAAGAAGACAAGACTCGATTATGTACAAAAATACATTTACATTGGTCTCTATTTCCAGGTATCTAATGGAGAAAACTTTAGGAAAATGTCTCATCTTGTACTCCTGACATGACTATGGCTCTACTCTAGCCAAAAAGGTTTCTCCTCACTGTCAGATTGGCCTTCAAGATATCTTACATTTTTCTGTGCAAATAAAATGAAGGTTAATTAGAGTACAGTACAACAGAGAGCAGT
>PVKC010022868.1:0-17502 GCA_004027635.1 Crocidura indochinensis
ACACTCTCTCTCTCTCTCTCTCTCTCTCTCTCTCTCTCTCTCTCTCACTCTCTCAGTAGAAGGGAACACTCTTCCCCTACTGCAGACCCCTGGGGTCCTAAGACGAGCAGATTCATACACACATGGCACATAGCAACTCAGAGAGTTTCTTACTAAGGATGAAAACAGGTACCCAAGGGCAGGAGTGATAGTACAGTAGTTAAGGTGTTTGTTTTGCATGTGGATGACTCCAGTTTAATCTCCAGCATCCCTTATGGACTCCTGAACACCACCAGGAGTGATTCTTGAGAGCAGAGCCAGAAGTAACACCTGGGCAATGCCAGGTGTGATCCAAAACCAAAAAAAGAAACAAACAAAACAGTATGTAGGGGCAGTGCTGGCTACCTTGCTAGGTAGCTGAGGGAGATCTCAGACCCAGAAATTTTGCAGGCCATGGTCCAGGACGGCCATTTCCTGTTTGTCTTTCAACCAGACCCTCCAAGTATAAAGGCCATTTGACGGCACTTGAGAGATGGAGGAGAGCCTCCCCCACCCTGCTACCTCTCACACCCCTTTATGGAGAAGGCCAAGTTCCACACAGGCTGAAGCGAATCACTCATTTTGCTCAGAACACCAAGGAGGACTAGCCTTCAGGTACCAGGGCTCACATCCCCTGGCCCCTGGACAGCATGCTGGGGAACCCAGTTTTCTGGCATGTGCTTCAGATCTGGGGCCAGCCTGCAACAGAGGCCGCTTGGCCAGTGTTGCTCCAGGGAACAGTATGTCCCCCCACACTCCCTCTGTGGGGTGCTAGGCGCCTGAGAAATGGAAGCAGCTTCAGATGCAGCTGTGGGAGGCGTGGGGGGCCTTAAGTGGAAGAAGGCAGACTGGGGCTGGGGTGGGGTGTGCTGAGCTGAGCTGAGTGTTTTTATTCTAAAAGGCAGGGCTGAGGGATCTTAAACCAAGTTCTGGGTCTCTGAGCTGGATCTACAGGAAGGCAGACTCAAACTTTGGAAAGAACTTTTGTCGGATGGAGGCAAACCACAAAAATGAAGGGAAAGTTTCCAATTCAGTGAGGACAGAGGGTATGGTGCCCTCGACTCATCGGCAAAGTGGAGGCCCCAATATCACCACAAGATTTTTCTCATTTCCCAAACGACTACCATCTCCTCGCACCCTGTATCTCTGTGTTATCTAGACTCTCATACTAAGTTTCCGGACCCAGAGGTCCATCATCGCCAGGAGGGGCCCTGTGGCCTTCGGGATGCTATGCTACTTGGAGGCACAAGAAAAAACAAATCAGGCCAGAGAGATAACACAGTGGTAAGGTGTTTGCCTTGCATGCAGAAGGCTGTAGTTTGAATCCTGGCATCCCATGTGGTCCACTAAGCCTGCCGGGGGCGATTTCTGAGCGCAGAGCCACGAGTAGCCTCTGAGCACTGCCAGGTGTGACCCAAAACCAGAACATCACCATCAGTCACTGACAGGGACCCTGAGAGCCCTGATTCTGAGGGTCGGCAGTACGCAGGCAGATTCTCTTCAGTGAGAGGTCCAACCATTCACAGCCTAAGATCAGGACCCTCCTGTTTTCACACAGGTCCTGGACAGCAGGTGAGAGAATCAAGCTCCTTTGACAGTGCCAGCGCAGAGCAACACCTGCGTCTGGGGCCAGTGTCAGACCCAGAAGGAAGGGATGGGACTTTTAATGGGGGCGCAGCTGATGAAGTATCCTCCCACCTGCTGCTCTGGGTCACCGAGTCAGGTCTCTGTCACTGAAATGGTGCTGGTGGCCTCCCAGCTCCCCAGTGCTTTTCTGTCCATGCTGACATCAAGACGCACATCGTGTCTGATTCTTCCCTTTGGTTCCCATGGATGGTAAAGTTATCAGGACTGGGTGTCAGGCCTTTGGTGTCCTGACACCCATTCCTGCACCAGTGTCCTAGTTTTTCCTCCCATGCATCAGTCAGGCACTTTTTATTTTATTTATTTATTCATTTATTATTTATTTATTTGTTTGTTTTGTTTTTTTGGATCACACTCAGCAGTGTTCAGGAGTTACTCCTGGCCCTGTACTCAGAAATCGCTCCTGGTAGGCTCGGGGGACCACATCAGATGCCAGGGATTGAACCTGGGTATGTCCTGGGTCATCTTTGTACAAGGCAAATGCCCTTACCGCTGTACTATCAGTCTGGCCCCTCCAGGCACTTTTTTTGTGTGTGTTTGTTTTGGTTTTTTTGGGGGGGTCACACCCGGCAATGCTCAAAGGTTACTCCTGGCTCTGCACTCAGAAAACAGTCCTGGCTGGGTCGGGGGACCATATAGGATGCTGGGATTCAAACCACCATCTGTCCTGGGTTGGTTGCATGCAAGGCAAACGCCCTACTAACTGCTGTGTTATCTGGCCCCAACTCCAGGCACTTTTTAAAATAAGTTCTAGGCACTATGGTTTACAATACTATTAGGGATAAGGTCTCAGGGATCAGTCCCTTCATCTCAGCACACCCCCTCCTCCTGAGTAGCCACTTCCCTCCAGCACCCTCATAGCGTTTATTCCCTTTCCTAACCACCCCTGCATATTCTCAGGTGCCAGGTAGCTCTGCTCCTCCTGCAGTTCCCTGGAGGAGGCACCAGTGCTCCTTCATCAGCAGGCCCTGAGGACAACTCACAGGAAGGGCCAGGGGCCACTTCTCCCAACGCTGCTTCCTGCACCATCTTTGATGTTGTGTTCAGGTAGCACCAAGTAAGAGAATACAGAAACCTCCTGATAGAGTTACTGGGAAACCCCCATCTCCGTACCAGACGATTCTATAATACAACTAAATGTCCACAAGGAACCAGAGACAGAATGGGGTGGACTGAGGGCGGTAGAATGTAAGGCCTTTGCTTTCCAAGCAACTGATCCCAATTAGTTCCATCTTAAGTACCACCAAGAGTGAGATCCCTGAGCATAAAGGCAGGAGTCAGCCCTGAGCACAGCTGAGTGTGGTGCCCTCTCTTCATGGGGGTGTGTATGTATGAAAAAAATAAAACACCCCAAAACAAAAACAAACAAAAAATACCCAAATAGCTATTTAGTATAAAACCTGTTGTGAAGTTATGGTGAAAGTGGTTTGATGCTCTCCAAGAAGACGTGAAAGATGAACATCCTACACTCAGATTATTGAAATGATGTCATTATTAACCTTTTACAGGGCTAAACAATACCAAGAATCACACACCAAAACCTGTTTCTTTATTTGGGGGTTGGGGGGGTTGAGTCACACCTGGCAGTGCTCAGAAGTGTTTCTTCTTGCTCTGCACTCAGGAATCACTCCAAACAATACTTAAGGAGCCATATTGGATGTGGGGATCGAACCTAGGTTGGCCATGTGCAAGACCAGTGCATTCTTTGCTGCGCTCCAAAGCCCCAAGAGGTGGCGGCCCAGCATGTGTGGAGCTACCCTCCCAGCCATCCCATCACCACCCACTCTGGACAATCCTGTAGCAAGTAGCTGAATTCAGCAGTCAACAAACCTGTTGAATTTAAGAAAACGCGCAACTACAACTTCAGTGTGCTTTTCTCAATTTACTCCTCTTCTGTGGCATTTTCTCCAAGGGTACTACACAAAACAGTGCCCAGTGCTGAGTGCTAGGTGAGCAGCTGCTTTTACAAGTGCCACTTCTGCAAAATACAGGGATCACACCTTCCTGAGGGTGTAAGAAGTAGGTCGAGGCCAAAAGAATGTGCCATTTATCCAGTCAGTTTGGGCACAGAACCCCTCAGCCAGGGGACCTTGCTTTCCTTCTCTCTGCTGTTCCAATGTGCCCAAGGGTATGACAAATTGTGTTCACTCACTCACAACCCACTGGAAGGAAGCAGCTTCCTTCTCTCTGATCATCAGTCCAGAAATGACTCTAGCAGGCTTCTCAGGTGCGCTCCAGGTTAATACCTCCCCACCCCCCGAAGTGCCACACAAGCATCTGCCAGCACCTGAGCTGATGCTCACGGGGAAGCCAGCAGCCCGAGTGCACTGCAAGCTGCCCCAATGCACTCTGCACTCAGCAATGCCATGAACCCCGGGGTGGGGCTGCCAGACTTACTTGATTACTGCCGGCAGCTGAGGCATTGGCTTGAGCTGTGTTGGCTGAGAGGGAATCCAGGAAGGCTTGGTCGGCCACTGAGTTTCCACAGGAAAACGAATCTTTCCCATCACTGGTCAAAATCTAAATGTCAGAGAGAGCCACAATTATTTTCACAGACTTGGATGGGTTCACTGAGCACATCATGAAGGACAAGCAAGAATCAGCAATGTGTTATGGAAGGTGGGTTTCTACTATGCCTTTAAAAGTAAGCCAGCACAATTCATTCATTCATTCACAATGAAAGAAAAAGAGTCTTTCTCTACCAGCAAAGAGTAGTTTAAAAAACACAAGTAATGCCAACAGCTATTTAAACCCCTCAGTTTTTCTTCACTCTTGCCCATCTTTTGGACAGTGACCGCATGGTGCCCAAAGCTCAAACGCAACGAACATCCTGACGTGTGGATTATGGGATTCATCTACAAATCAATGAAAAAGTTATGTGTAGGCATACACAAATGCATGTATTCAGGAGAGGGGCATCTGCATTTCGTCAGATTTTTCTGGAAGGTTTGAAAGTTGCTACCTGTGACGAGCGGGAGCCTCTTTTTATCCTGTGTCCATGCCCAGCTCAGCACCTACCTAGGATTCAGTGCCCCCCACGAAGAGGAGGCTTATCCCTAGGCCTCCAGCTCAGTGCCCCACAGCCGCCAGCAGGGGGCAGGAAGGAGTGGCTTTGGAGGAAGCTGGCTGCCAGGTAGGGTAGGGTGACCCCAGCCCACAGCCACACTTTGGGCCTGGCATCTGTTTGCAGTTTGCACACAGCAGACCCCACTTCCACTTGTGGCTCCACATATGGTCCCCTGAGCAGAGCCAGGAAAGTCTGATAACTGCTGGGTATACTACATGCCCCCTCCCCCAAAAAGCGCAAATTAAAGTAACTTTTGTTGGTGCTACAGTCATTGATATTGTACATTTTACCTAATACATGCAGAAAAATCATGTCAGGCCTGGAGCGATAGCATAGCAGGTAAGGTACTCTACCTTGTATGCAACTACCCTGAGTTTGATTTCCAGGATCCCCTGAGCACAGTCAGGAGTAATTCTTGAGAACAAAGCCAGGAGTAAGCTATGAGCATCACTGGGTGTGACTCAAAAACAAAAAACAAAAAAGGAAAATCATGTTGGGGTACAGAAGTAAAGGTGCTTTCTTACACCAGCTCATCCAAGACCCTCCTGTGTGTGGGAAGGGTAACAGAGCTGGAGCTAGGACTTGGATTAGCCTAGAAAGTGATTTATAAACTGGACAGTTCTAAAACTGTGCATCAGTTCTGTAGGCAACAGTTCTCAGCCTGGTGGGATCTAGGGGAGCCTGAGGCACTTCCCTGGGAAGGAGCGACTGGGTTCCTTTCCAAGGGCTTGGGGTGCTGTTTTTGAATACATTTCCTGCACCTGTGTGACCATCAGGATTACTGTGCCCATGCATCTTTGGGGGGCCAGAGAGGAATGAGTGAAGCATGCATGCATATATACCTCCACGTAGTCTGTGGGCACCAGTCCACGCTCTCCCTGGCTGTTTTTTCCTTCCAGCCATCCTCCACCGATGTTCTGAGAAAGAAAGGGCAGAGAGAGTTGGCAGAGTTATGTGGTGATCCTACAGCCCCTACTACTCTTTCTTCCCAGCCAAGTGCCCAATGTCAGAGAATCCCTACACCCAGCAGAGCTTCCCTTTCCTCTGCTTCTCCTGCTCCCTCCCAGGGCCTCCATCAGTCCTGCACGCTCCACAGACAGGTACTGTGGGGTTTTATGGAGCCCGTCCCCCCGGAACCCATAATGAGAGCAAACTGAGCTGAGCCTCCCTGCACCCACGACAGCAGTGCAGCCCCAAGTTGACAGGCTGGGCCTGGGACAGGACACAGCTCTATGACTGTGGCTCAAACCATGTCCCACGGCCCATGGGGCTCAGCAGAAGGGGGGGCGGTCAACCAATGTGGCTTTGAGTTCTGTTTAGCCACTTGGAAGCAGAACATAGTGAGTCAGTGCCTTTGTCTCTTAGGGTGGCACTGCCCACCCTTATAAGCCAAATGAGCCGTCTCTGACTTCCAGGGATGCAGGGCCCCCAGGCCCTTCAAAGAAACCTCCATGTCTGTCTGTGGAAATCCATCCGGCACCCAAGGGTGGGACTCCCCTTCTTTTCAGTGTTGGTCTAATAGATTCTTACCTCGCCAGCAATACTTGAACGAGACGGGGGGGTTTGGGGGTGAAATAGTGGTGTCTCATGGGTCTGAGCAATCAACATAGTAAAAGATAAAAAACAAGCCCATAGGGACAAGTGGATGGAAATGCAACAATAATTCTCTTACCAAATTTGTGATCGTGATGATTTCTCCTTCATTAACCGTCAATTCATCATTTCCAGGTTCAGCAGCAAAATCGTACAAAACCCGCGCCTGTGGTGGTAGAAAAAAGGAAATCATGAAGGCGAATGCAGGGGAGACGAAGAACTGGGATATTGCTCACGGTCGGTGCCTAAGGGCCCTCAGGTGAGGAAGACAGAAAGACCAGGAAGAGGGAGGGCAGTGTCGACCCACTACCCCCACATCTCCTGCTACAGACACTGGGTTAATGCAGCAGCATCCTGGCTGAGGGGATTCAGGTAGGGTTCAAGCGCCGATACACTGACTGACATGCTCTTGGTAACCCCTATGTCCCCAGTCCCCTATGCTGATCCTATGAGGCTGTGTCTGCTCCTTCAAAGCCTGAGCACCTTCCATTCGCACCTGCCATTTGCAAACATTTCTTGCAAGGAAACCTTCATTTCACAGGAAACAGATGTTTTTTTTTGGCCCCTCTGGCAGCATCCCATCTGGTTCAAGAACAACCACCCAGGTGTTCAAACCACCTTTGAACAATCCAGCAAAGTGGATCCCTTAGTACACAGCCATATACAGTAAAGAACTGCTGCTCGGCACATACATGAATAATTTTCTATGTATGTAGGATAGAATTTGTTCGTTTGTTTTGTTTCTGATCCACAGCTTGCAATGTTTGGAGTTTACTCCTAGCTCCGCACTCAGAAATCACTCCTGGAACGGCTTCGAGGAATTTTCAATTCATTTCAAGGCTGAAGCAGTTGTCTTCAACACACTAACTTGGACCCAGAAGGACACTTTTTTTTTGTTTGTTTGTTTTTGTTTTTGGGTCACACCCGGCAGTGCTCAGTTACTCCTGGCTCCATGCTCAGAAATTGCTTCTGGCAGGCACGGGGGACCATATGGGGCAACGGGATTTGAACCGATGACCTTTTGCATGAAAGGCAAACGCCTTACCTCCATGCTATCTCCCAGGCCCCCAGAAGGACACTTTCTAAATCGGACATTTCATGTTAAGAATCCAGTTTGTTTCCAAAATAGTTTTCGGCTTCCCTACCAGCCCTTCCCCTACCAGAGCTAATGGACTTGAAAATCATCTAACAAATATTTATGGAGCACTCACTATGCCAGACAGAACCAGGCCATTCTACACTGGCTTTCCCAAAAATGAGGGGAACAGATCAAATGCTAGCAGGACAGGGTGTGGGCGGTGCTTAGCTGTGAATCTACTGTGAAATACAGGGACAGCAGCCAGAGGGACTGATGAAAATGTGATAATGCAGCTACACAAAAATGTTACTGATGGAATCAAGGGTGAATAATTTATGGTGGTTAATGTGAAGTTATTTCAATGTCTTATTCCCTGTTTCAGGAAAAACTGTGGCAAAGAGACAAATGGGAAGGGGACTTCTGTCAAGGTAAAGTGCAGGTGGGTGGTCAGAGAGGCAGAGGGAACAGAGGGAGTTTTTATACCATCATTCTCCCTAATCTCCTGTTTTTCCTCCCCTGCAGAGAGAACTCTGATATGACACTGAGGACTGTTTTTATAGCCCAGGACACCCACTGTGATGCCTCCTGCAGGAATGGAGGTGGGAGCTCTTACCTAGGGAGGGTCCTGGGCCAGGCCTGCCTGCAGGGTTGGATCCCACTGAGAAGCTGGGATAGGTCTGGCCCCTTTCTTCCCACAGACAACCAAACCAACCCCAGAATACAAAACAAAGGCACTGAATTTATAACTTGGTGATACTGAGCATTTACAAAAGAAAGCCACTGACTTAATTATATATGATTTAATATTCCTCCTCCCCCCAGATACTATACATATGCATATATATAAATTATAGCATTACTTCAATGTGGATCCAAGACCTTTTTTTGCATCCACAGATGCTTTTTCAAACACAGAACTGGTGATGACAGTGGTGGATCTGAGCCCAGAACTGAGCCAGGTGAGGCTTATGAGGATGAGCCTGATGGAGGGTGCACTCCGTGCGCCCCAGACGTGGGGTCTCTGCCTCACGGCAACCATCCAGAGGGAAATGTCTACCATCTCTGAGATGAGATGGGAGACAATGCCCATTTGAACCTGGGCCCAGCCTCACACTTCCAGCCCGTCTGCAGAAAGGACTGTGCCAAGTATTCCAGAAAGGGCCAGTGTCTAGCCCACTGGGAGCTGACGGGCCACAGTGAGGCCTGGAAAGCAGCTGAGCTCCATGGATGAGTGAGGGTGCCCCACGCTCCTGTCCCACAGGAACCTCTCATCCTCAAAGCTGTGAGAAATCTGCTGCTGGGTGGCCACACGACCCCTTCCCTTAGGAATCAGGATCTGGGAAGGGCCCCAATCTGCCAAGGGAGACAGAACTTCCCAGGGTGGGACAGACACTGCCAAGGCCCTGGGAGCTGAGGAATGCAGAAGCCACCTGAGAAGCCCTTGACAGTGAGACAAGGCTGGGCCAGAAGCAGATGGGAACAAAGATTACAACCTCGGAGCTAGCAGGTTTGAGCAGCTGTGAACAGACAAGGAGTGAAGAGTATAGAAAAAGTGGCAGGAAGAATGTTGGACAGGAGGAGGACATTTCTGCCTCTCATTCTGGGAGGGGAATGAACGACAAGGGAGAGAATTTAAAACAGCAGCAAACAAGGGCCGGAGAGATAGCATGGAGATAGGGTATTTGCCTTGCATGCAGAAGAACAGTGGTTTGAATCCAGGCATCCCATATGGTCCCCCGAGCCTGCTAGGAGTGACCCCTGAGCACTGCCGGGTGTGACTCAGAGACAACAACAACAGCAGCAACAAAACAATAAAAAATAACAGCAAACAGCACCCTGTTGGGAATGCAGAAAAGGGATGCTGGGAACTATGGAGCACCTGCTTCTTGGGCTGCTCAAAATCACAATCAAGGGCCAGAGGGATGATAGCATAGTGGGGAGGGGCACTAGCTGTGCATGCAGGTGAGCTGGATTGGATCCTTGGCATCCTGAGTCTGCCAGGTGTGATCCGAGTACAGAGCCAGAAGTAAGCCCTGAACATGAAGGTGTGGCCCTAATAACCCAAACAAACCAAAAGCAATCACAGTTAGAATCTGGGGAGCATCCGAGTTCATTCTGACAACAGTGGTCACTCTCCCTGTTCTGGAGCCTGAGAACTGACCCCCAACATTCTGGAAATAGGTCTCGGTAGAGAAAGGCAGGGGACGAAGGTCTGAGACGGGAACTCTGAGAGCAGACCCACTTCGAACCCCAGAGCTTCCTTTTCCAGTGGAAGTTAGGGTACTTGGGACCTCTCCCCGCCCTGTGCTGACAAGGACTAGATCCAAGTCCCCTTCATGCCAACAAAAAGAGATCTCAATCGCTCCAACCAAAGCTGGTTTTCCTTAAAGAACATTCAGTATCAAGGTGTAAAAGTCTGACTATTCAATGCTTCCCAGTACTTCCCTTTCCCTAAGTCTGTTCAGCAGAAGAACAACATCGATGCCACTAATATACATTAGAGATATGTTTATTCAAAGATGGATGGTGCCAGTTCAAATCAGTCTGGGATTTCAAGTTACCTCCTCTCTCACCTGTATGTGTTTTGTTGTTATTCTGAATGAAATACAGACTTAAAGCATCCCTGTAAAATTTCATCCTGGGGGCTGGAGCGATAGCCTCAGCAGGAAGGATGTTTGCCTTACATGCAGCCAACCCAGGTTCGATCCCTGACATCCTATATGGTCCCTGAACACTACCAGGAGTGATTTCTGAGTGCAGAGCTCCACTGAATGTACCCCTGAAACCAAACTAAACCGACAAAAAAAAAAATTCATACTGGTAGGTGCCACCCATTGAACCAGTCTGTGGAGAACTGTCTGAATCCAAAGTTCTGCCTCCCTCAATTTCTGGTGAATCAAGGGGGGAGCCCAGGGCAACTTTGCTTGTTCCATGTCCATCGGCCTACGAGCCCTGGACAGGCCAGCGTCCCAGACAGTTGGCCTTGGGAAGAAGCTCTTCCTTGAGGTACAGTGGCACCGGGATCTGTCGTATTTTGGATATGTTGCTTCTAAAACGTCCCAAGAAGGCTAGAGAGATAGCATGGTGGTAGGGCACTTGTCTTGCATGCAGAAGGATGGTGGTTCTAATCTCAGCATCCCATATGGTTCTCTGGGCCTGCCAGGATCGATTTTTGAGTGTAGAGCCAGGAGTTACCCCTGAGTGCTGCCAGGTGTGACCCAAAAACAAAAAACAAAAAAACTAAAACGTCCCAAGAAGGAAATCAAGTTAGTAAGTTTCCTTAAATGTTCCCAAAACACAATTTCATAATCCTTTCAAGAAGACAATCGTGATACAGTTGTTAATAGCTGCTCCTGCTCAAGCAATAGCAAGTTTCCCAGTAAGTGTTTTTGATGTCTTTGAAGGAAAAGGTCTGTTGAGAATGGCTGGACATTCAATGTTTATTATGCAAAAATTTCACTGTCAGCAAAATAAATCTGTTCTCTAAAAATATTTACCCTGTGGGGCTGGAGCCATAGCATAGCTGGCAGGGTGTTTGCCCTGCACAAGGCCAACCCAGATTCAAGTTCCAGCATCCCATATGGTCCCCTGAGTCCCTCCAGGAGTGATTTCTAAGCACAGAGTCATGAGTAACCCCTAAGCACTGGTGGTATGGCCCAAAAACAAAAATAAAAACAAAACCCTGAGGGAGCCGGGAGGTGGCGCAGGAGGTAAGGTGCCTGCTGCCTTGCCTAGGACGGACGACGGTTCTATCCCCCGGTTCCCATATGGTCCCCCGTGCCTGTGCCAGGAGCGACTTCTGAGCGCGTAGCCAGGAGCAACCCCTGAGCGTCACTGGGTGTGGCTCAAAAACCAAAAAAAAAAAAAAAAAAAAAAAAAAAAAAAAAAAAAAAAAAAAAAAAAAAAAAAAAACCCTGAAATGGATTTCTAGCTATTATCCTGAAATATGATATACTTGACAGACTTTAAGGAAAACAACTGGTAATTTAGAAAAGTTTGAGACATTTCTAATATGAACAAAAATGTAATTAGAAGCAGGAATATAAAAGTGCAAGGAATATTTAGAATAATTCTAAATCTGATTTTAACAAAGGGAAGTTACACAATCCCATAGGGAAGAAGGATCTAAGAGATTTACGAGAGAAAATTCCAATTTTCCCAGTCACTTTCACATGCTCCAAAGTCCCACCCTGACCCCAATTCCATCCCAAAAGAGCAGTTCTAGAAAGTCCACAGGCCCAAGAACTGGAGTAACTTTAGAATATTTTACACCATGGGGCCAGGGAGATAGCATGGAGGTAGGGCATTTGCCTTGCATGCAGAGGGATGGTGGCTCGAATCCCGGCATCCCATATGGTAACCTGAACCTGCCAGGAGCCATTTCTGAGGCAGAGGGTGGGAGAGGAGTGAGATGGGGGACACTAGTGGTGGGAAGGTTGTACTGATGAAGGGGGAGGTGTTCTTTGTTTATAACTGAAACCCATTTATAAACATTACAAACATGTTTGTAATCATAGTGCTTAAATATATTAATTAAAAAATAAAAAATTATAAAGGATTATTTTAAAAACTAGAGAATAAAGTAAATTCATATTAAAAAAAAACAGAAAAATGAACTGTACCCATCTCCCTTGCTCCAATACAACAAAAAAAACCCAAATATTATTAAAATTGTATGATGATAAAATACTTAAAAACCATTAAATAAAAAGAAGCCAGGGCCAGAGAGATAGCATGGAGGTAAGGCATTTTTGCCTTGCATACAGAAGGACAGTGGTTCGAATCCCAGCATCCCATATGGTCCCCTGAGCCTGCCAGGAGCCATCTCTGAGTGTAGAGCCAGGAGTAACCCCTAGGCACTACTGGGTGTGACCCCCCCCCCCCAAAAGGGATATTTTATACTAAATTCAGCAGATGAGCCCAGAGAGACAGTACAATGAGTAAGGTGCTGTCCTCGAATGCCCTTGGCTGACCCAGGTTCACATGCATGCATGGACACATGCATGTGCGTGGTTTAGTAAGGCAGATTTTCCTCTCCCCAGGTTACTGGCCACCCCTCAGTCTCTGCTGCTGGGGTGCCAATGCCACCAGTGGATTCCAGGCAAATCCTAGAACTAATTTACAGAAACTACAAAGGAATCTATCGAACTGGACAACGGGGGTAGGAGGGTGGGTGGGTGTGGCCAAAACATCAAGATGCACGAACAAACCCCCAAAAGAAAAGCAGGTCCAGGCAAGGGGGACCACAAGGAGTTGAGGAACTCAAGACGGTGAGAAATAAATCCACTGCATAAATAAACCAAACTCTGATCCTGAGTCCGACAAAAGGCGAGCAAGGTCCCTGAGAAACTGAAACTCTGCAGATGCTTCCCTAAAGCACTTCAGGAGTGATTCCTGAGTGCAGAGCCAGGAGCCAGTCTAGAACAAAGCTCAGTGTGATCCCCAAACAAGCATAAAACAAATCCTGCCTTCCTCAAAAGAGGGAGAAAGAACTTTCTCTTCACCCCAATTAAAAAAATGCACCCACACTGCTTGGCAAAAACAACAGAAACAAGATTAAATGTACCAAG
Organism: Crocidura indochinensis; assembly: GCA_004027635.1. Classification (NCBI taxonomy): domain Eukaryota; kingdom Metazoa; phylum Chordata; class Mammalia; order Eulipotyphla; family Soricidae; genus Crocidura; species Crocidura indochinensis. The sequence continues at coordinate 12,971 of PVKC010022868.1, forward strand.
GTGAAAAATGCTCGCAATACATGTCATAGACTACAGGCCGGTTCCCCTCCTCAATAAAGCAACCATTAGGGCTGGAGTGATAGCACAGCAGTAGGATATTTTTGCCTTGCATGCGACTGACCTAGGATGGACCAGTTCTACCCCCAGCATCTCACAGGTCCCCTAAGCCTGCCAGGAGCAATTTCTGAGCACAGAGCCAGAAGCAGACCCCTGAGTGCCACTGGGTGTCTCCCCCACATCACATCACATCACATCACATCACATCACATTACACACACACACACACACACACACACACACACAATATAAAATCCCCAAAATCAGTAGGAACAGAGGGACAAGGGCCTCCAGGCAGGTGGAAGAAAGTGGGAGCCCCCAAACCAAGCTTCTGCACAGGTCAAGGATTTGCTTTTGGGGGATGCTGTCAAAGTTTAGCTTTTAGTTTAGGTGGCTTTTAGTTTAATTTTAGTATAGGTGGGCTGCATCCACCTATACTTAGGGCTTACTCCTGGCTGGCTCTGTGCTCAGGGATCATTCCTGGTGGGGGCATCCTGTGGGATGCCAAAGATCAAACCTGAATTAGCCCCTTGCCAGGCCAGTGCCCTACCATCATGCTCTATGAACTCTCTATCCGGGCAGTGGTTTTTATTTTGTTTTGAGTTCACACTGACAGTGCTCAGGGATGACTCCCAAAGGTGCTCAGGGGCCTGTGCAGTGCTGGGGATGGAACCCAGGCCTACACTGGCAAAGCTTGGGCTGGGCCACTGGGCAGCTCTTCTCTCTGCTGGTGTCTGACCATGGAGCAAGGGAGAGAGAGGAGGCAAGCAGGGCCAGCTCTTGTCTTACTGTAGAAGTGGGAGCACCACCCCCTCGGGCCCTTGGCGGTTCCAACAAAGACCCACTGCCCTGCCCCAAAATAAGTCAATTCATCAAAAACTGGCAAGCACTGTCTTTCTTGTGCCTCTTCCTGAAAAGTAAGTCCCAGCCCTACTAAAAATATAGCAAAGATCATAGAATTTTCCTTCCCTGGTTGCACAAAACACTTCAAAGTTTGACTCATAAAAGATTGGAAAAGTGAATCTAAAGAGAATCTTTGGCGGGGTGGGGGGGTGGGGGTTGGTTTCTTTCTGGGACACACCCAACAGTGCCCAGGGAACCATTATGGGGTGCTGGGGCTCAAGCCCAGGTCAGTCTCATGTCAGGACAGTGACGTTCCCACTGTGCTTTGGATCTGGCCCCAACAAACAGAATCTTTAATAGTGTAAATTTAGGGGCCAGAGAGATAGCACACAGTGCGTTTGCCTTGCACATGGGCAACCCAGGAGATGGTGGTTCAATTCACAGCATCCTATATGGTCTCCCGAGCCTGCTAGGGACAATTTCTGAGTGCAGAGTCAGGAGTAACTCCTGAGTGCTGCCAGGTGTGACCCCAAAACAAAACAAAACAAAACAAAACAAAACAAAAAAAGTATAAATTTAGGCAACATGTGAGCTCAGATTCATTCAGTGCTGATATGCTAACCTTACACAGGAGTAAAGTAATTACTCTTTACAACAACAGAAACATAGCAACATAATGAACTTTGACAAGGAAAAGTTAAAAAAAACAAACACTGTAAGGGCAGAAGGACAGCGAATACGGAGAGGGCTCTGGCCTTGCATGCAGCCAAGCCAGGTTCAATCTACTGCATCCCCAAGCGCTGCCAGATGTGATTCCTGAGCATAGATAGAGCCACAAGTAGCCCCTAAACATCACTGGGTACAGCACAAAGAGAAAACAAACAAACAAACAAAAAATCCCACACCAACATGCTCTTCTGCCAACAACAACAACAACAACAACAACAAAAGGCACAGCTGTGACCAGACTGTATATAAAGACTGTTTGATTGAGGGCCCTGCCCTCTCCACAGAAGCATCGGGACCTCGAATTACACACCTGTGCTTACTGTGTGCGCGTGTGTGTGTGTGTGTGTGTGTGTGTGTGTGTGTAGGGGCTGACCCAACAGTGCAAGACATGATTCACAGGGACTCCTGCACCCCAATCCTCTGACAAGTCAGAATAATGAACTTGTAGTAAGGAAAAAACAATTTTATAACAAACTGGCAAAAATCCTTACTTTCTCTAAGCAGCAATCTGAGCAAAATGCAGCTGGATGGGGGATATTCCCAACTGCAACAAAGACCAATACTGGCAGAAAAGGCAAGTGAGGCGAAGGAGTAAGGGCCTCTGAGAAGCCAGGCCATGCTCAGGGACAGGAAAAAACCTTCACAAGGTACTCCACCTGATGCGCCCCTTCCAAGGGCCCCAGGATAGGCACCTGCAGACAGGTGGGCATGACCAGCCACAGCAGAGCCTGGGAGCCCATGGCTGCTGCATCTGTGACACTTTCATCTGCCTAGGTTCTCAAGAAGGCCCCATGTATCCTCAATAATCCTCCTGAGAGGCAAAATAAACTGTCAAGTTACATTGTCACCAAGAATTCCTATTTGTACTTGGCTGCCTTTTCTTTTCGGGCTAACAATGGTGCTGCCAAGGACTCATCAACCTTGAACTGCACGATCACTTGATTATGAGCACCCGACAACACCATGAGGGAAAACCCCATGATCTCATCAGTGTAATAGAACTGCCTGCACTAAGGAACTTAGCAAATTATGTCTAACAAGACCAAACTGCTGCTCAATGTGGATTTCTGCAGATGCAGAGAAGCTCAGAGGCCCTCAGAGAGGAGGCAGGACGCTCAGAGGCAAGACACTCAGAGCAGAGCCAAAGGCCAGGGCACTTGGATGCACTGCTGGGGGAGCCCAGCAAAGCCCCCTGCCTTTTGGAGACCCTGTGGGTGACCCAGGAAACTTTGAGTTGATGGAAGCTGGCAAAAGAGCAGCCAGTACCCAAGGGCCTCAGCCCTGTTGCCCAGTCTAGGTGGGATTCAGCTGGGGCCACGAGACAAGTCTGCCCAGTGAGGGCCTGGCGAGACTCGGGCACAGTCCGAGAGTGAGCAGGGGAGGGAAATGCCAAAATATGGCACCACTTAGTGATGCCAAACCGAACAAAAAGAGATCTCCCCTTTGACTCTTCTCTGTCCACCTTCTGTGAGAGCTTTTTACATACCCAGAAGTCAGATCTTGCCAAAAGCTTCCTCCATGTTTATTGATATGATCATATAATTTTATCGTTTTTTTGCTGATGGGGTCCATTAATTCACTGATTTGAGTTGTGTGTCCAGCCATCCTTGCATTGCTCACATCGATTCCCACTTGGTCACAGCATATGATCCTTTGTGTTGAGGTCTGAGTCCATGCTCATTAGAGACAGTGCTTCCATGTTCCCTTGTGCTATGCGTTCTGCTTGAGACATCTAGGCATACACCCCAACAAATGACACTCCTCTTTGAAGGTTTGCTAGAAATCTCCAGTAAAAACACCTGGATTTGAGCTTTTGTTTTAAGGGACTCTTGACTGTTTAGTTTTCTTGCTTCAAATTGAACTGTTCATCAGGTTTTTTTGTTTGTTTGTTTCTGCAGGCATGTGGGGTACCATAGGTAGGATCAGGGATTGTTCCCTAGTTGATTGTCAGATAAACTGACCTCCCAGTTTGACCTCCAGCACCACACCTGGTCTCCTTGGAACCTCCAGAAGTGATCCCTGAGCTCAGAGCCAGGATTAAGCCCTGAGCGCTGCCGGGTGTGATACCCTAAAAACTGGAAACATGACCTAAAAAAAAAAAAAAATCTCTCCAGTCCCATTCAGGTTTTCATTAACGGTCTCATTATTCAGTCCTGGGATGTTTTGTGGGCCTGGAAATGAAACAACATTTCTTCTCTCCAGTCATTCCTAAACCTGTTTATTAGTAGTTTCTTCCCTCCTGAGTCTAGTCAGGGGCTTGTCATTCTTGTTTATCCTTTCACAGAACCAGCTCTGACCTGTGTTTCAAGTCTTTCTGACTTGAATTTAACATGCCAAAGTCCATACTTCTTTTCTATTCCTGCTTCTGGGCAGCCTTTGCTGCGAACGTGTGCCAATATCTAGAGAGGGATGGGGTCCTTGTGGGGTTACCATGGCCTTGTAGTAGCTGCCGCACCACCAGCAGACACACGCGGACCTACAGGCCACAGCCCAGTGGACCAGCTTGGGCCCTGAGGTGCCAGCATGGGTCTGCCCATCCGAGGCTACAGCAAACATTCCAGAAAGCAGGTTCTTGAGACATCTGTGCGCTGAACCTGAGCAGATGTGGAAGTGACTCAGAGTTTGACCTCTGGACACAGCAGCAGGTTAGCCCATATGAGAACAGAGGCCTAGCAGCAGGTCCTGGGATCCTGGAAGACTATGGCTGGCCCCAATCCAGCAGTCTGCAGGCCGAAGCAATCATGGTCTCAGTCTCTCTCCAATAATAGCTGAGCGTCTTGGTTGCCATGGGGACTGCCTGCCCTGGTCTTCATTGCCCAACCTGTCAGGTGGCTGTCCTGTCCAGGCTACCCTAGCCTGTGGGGGGGCGCCTTACCCTGGATGACCCTAAAAACCATACACTC
>PVKC010022869.1:0-17510 GCA_004027635.1 Crocidura indochinensis
ATGTAATAGAGATTGGAACACCCAAATCTTGTAGTGAAATGGGACCTTACACCCTGAACATTGGCATAATGACCTGGCACAGGCCTCCATAAATTGGGCATTCTCCATTCACCCCTGAACCTGGGAAGCTATCTAGGAAACATTCAAGTTTCCTTACAACAACACTTGGAAGCGATTTTCTATCAGGGAAGACCCTACCTCTGCTTTGACATCGATCCACTCACAAGAGACTTCCCTTAACGCTTAGAAGACTTAAGAACATCAACGACCTGCATACTGGACGGGCTTTCTGCAATACCCTTTAATTGTAAGGTGAAGTGAAAGGACGCTCTGCACCATCCTAACTGCAATATAAGATATGCAGATTCCAGGATCTTGAACACAGGAACATGATACCAGAAACTGAGACACCGTGGAAAGTAAAAATGAGTTGGCACTACAGACAATGATTTGGATTGAGTAACCTAGTTTGCCTGGAGCCTAGAGCTGGTCTTATGCCAGAAAACTTCAGGGGTTTGGTCCCCTTGTATTTAGGCCTAGGATTTTCCTTTCCATGCCCCCCATATTTTGGTGGGCTGATGCAAACAAGTATTGCCACTCTAACGCCGTTTTTTACTGTATTCCTTTAAAAGCAACACCCACTTTTGAGGCTAACTTAAACTAATATTCACATACATGGAAATGTAAAGAAGTACTATGCCTTCAATATTCAAGAAGATACATAACGTTCTATGGCTTTATATTACTTTATATGCTGCTAGGAAATATGTATCACAATCTGGGGACTGAGGGACAAAGTAACTATGCATGAGTTCTGTTTTATTTTTCTTAATATCCTTTGAAAGTTCAATGTTAAGACATCAGCAAGGGGACTTATGTGAATTCTGTTTATGGGTGATTGTCCTTCCACTGTAACTTTACCTTGTCCTCTTTCTTTGCATCTTTGTTCTCAAAATTAAAAAATAAATAAATAAATTAATTAATTAAAAAAAGATACTGATCTGAGGTAAAATTAAAAGTTCCTCCTCTATAGCTACCTTATTTATGTTCATGTAAAAACATAATTAAGATCTTAATACACTTTTCCAATAATGAACTAAATTCCTCCATCATTTATACAAGAAAGTAAATAGCTTGTAAATATTTTCTTTGGCAAACAAACTAACAGAACATTATTCATTTGGTCATATTTTTTTAGAAAAGAGTAGCATTTTATTTAACTATAAAAAATTTGGTAGTAGAATCAGCAAACCTTTTCATGAAAGAGCAATATGTTTTGATAAATCAGTTTAATTCAACTACCAGGATTATTGATTTTGTATATAAATACATGGCATTAAAAAAGATAACAGTTGGCTAAGTGGTTATATTTTACAGGAAAATTTTTTTTTTTAAAAAGGCAAGTTTGCATTCAATTGACAAACTATATTAGAGTACCAAGCTGAAAGTAGTATATATTACTTTTTAGTCACATCTGGCTACTCTCAGAAGTAATTTCTGGCTCTATGTTCAGAGATCAATCCTTACAATGAGTGAAGAATCATATTGAGTGCCAGGATTGAACTCATGCTGGCAACGTGCAAAACAAGTGACTTACCTGCTGTACTATCTTTCTGGTCCTGGAAGGATTTTGAAGAGTGAAAAAAAAAACCTATTGTATTTTTTATATATCTGTATCTGTGCACATACATATAATTACACTAATTTGTTTTATAATAAAATGTTAGGTATGTTAGTATTAAAGTTTTCTGTCTGCCATTTGTAACTACTTCCATTTAAATCTCCCCCTTTGTTTCAATTTGGCTCAGACATCAATCCTTGGTTTATTCCTTGTCAGTCTTAATTTATAATAATTGATTGATACTGACTACCTTAGGAGGAAATTATTTAACTGTGATTGACTGGGGACATTTAACTTTATTGAGAAGAAGCAGCAGGGGAAAATGGAAGAAATAGTAAATGCGCTCATTTATAAGAAAAAGGCTTCAGACACAGTTAGGCTTCTTGAGCTGAATAAAGGCTTATTGAGATTAAGTTGACATAATTAATTAAATAGAAATTTTACATCCTTTCTTGTAAAATAGAATTAGATATGAAGATCTTCTTTGAAATCTAATAAGACATGAATATGTTCAGAGACAGCACAATGAAATACTCACAAATGGAACAAAAATCAGTGAGGTCACCATAAATTTAAAATAATTTTAGAAATATTTACTTCCATGACAAATTACTTTTGAAAGACTTAACCAATAGAGTAGGCTTACATTTGATATATTTGAAATATATGTAGATATGCGTCATCAGAGAAGCTCTTCATAATTCAAAATTTATTGGTGAGAGATAGATTAAATAGACACCGTTACATCATTGGCAAGTGACTGGAAAACTGAATAAACGCAAAAAAAGTGTGGAAGGAGGAATATTGACTAGAAAACAGAAATAAAAGATGAATCCAGTTATACTTATTCTATAAATTCATTTTATTCTATCATGTTTGAATCTTTTCATTATTAACTTATATTTTGAAAATAATATATGTGATATAAGATATGACATTTTGAGATGGTCAGTCTTATATTTTATTTAGTTACCCCTTGTAGGCTATGCATTTATTACAATATGACTGCAGATATTTTAATTTATTTTAAAGTAAGAAAACAATGGAACTCTTTTGAGTGAAGTAGACATAGAATAAGACATCTGAGTTCATAAGACACTGAATATGGCAATGCACCACTTGAGTTTATACACACTGCCATGGGAGAAATACAACAGTTATTGATATATCTGTTGACAATAGTTAAAAAAAATCCAATGTTTCTATTAAATAGGGAAAAAATAAGGTACTTGGCATTAGGAATGAAAGAACTGACAGTTCTTTTCATTCATGAGTAATTTTGGTTTGCTTCCAGTGTCATCACTCACCAGAGTCCTAAATGTGGCAGTTTGATGAAGGTTGTCTTTATGTGATTGGTTGCTTTCATTTTTTAGATATTAGAAACAGTCCAAGAAACAAAATAATATATCAAACAGTACAAGTAAAAATGAATTCAGGTATTTTATATTAAGTGTTTTGAATGATGAAAGTAAATTTTCTAGAAAAATTATGGTAGCCGATGCATAGGCACCTAAAAATAATTTTAAATGTATAGATAAGGTATTTAGAGATCTGCATTTTAAGAAATAGATTTATATGTTCCTGTGGTATATTATAGTTTGGTATAACATATTGTATTCTAGTAATCATTTTTATAAGTTTTTTAGACATTTTGATGAAGGATAATCATTATGCATAAACATTATAAACTTTGTTTGTATTTCTTAGTATACAAGTATATTAATAACATTTTGAAAAATAATATTAAAATTAGCTGTGAAAATAAATATTAGATGAATACTACCTTTCCTCTCTTGTGAAAATATCAGTAAGTGGGAGCCGGGAGGTAAAGTGCCTGCTGCCTTGCCTAGGACGGACCACGGTTCGATCCCCCGGTTCCCATATGGTCCCCCGTGCCTGCCAGGAGCGACTTCTGAGCGCATAGTCATGAGTAACCCCTGAGCGTCACTGGGTGTGGCCCAAAAAAAAATATCAATAAGTATGGAGGAATATATGACGTTTGGGGACCAAGGAGGTGTTAGAGGAAACAAATTTCCAGGTAGTAGATTAATAATTTCTGGGGATCTAATATGCAGCATGCTGATTATACTTAGTAATGCTATATATTGGAATTTTCAAATAAAATATATCATAGATATTCTCAACATCCTAAATGGTAACAATATGAGATGAACATGTTAACTGAAATGGTTGTAGTAATAATTTCATTGTATTTTATTATGTATCAATTATTTTATTCAATTGATACTCTAACCATGTTTTTTGAAATAAAATTTAGCAAAGCATTATTATACACACCTAGTGTATAATAATTTTTTCCAGAGCCAAAATTTTGTTTTCCACAGTGAACATTGCCGGCGTGGGTTGGGGGGGGTGATTTTCCAAGAGATGTCACAGTGATGCTCATCTCTGAGCTTGAGTGGTTAGGAATGAAAATATTAGTCATAGAAAAGTGTTAGAATAAATAATATGACTCTAGAGAGAAAATAAAACATGGCTATAGGAAACACATTTCTTGCATAGAGAGTTTCCTGTGCTGTTTTCTCTGCCGCTTCTGTAGTTCATGTCTGTAAGGGAAAGACAGGAAGGAGAAGTCTATTTCTTGCTTTGTGGATGCCTAGAGATTGAATGTATGTGCACACACGAAACCTAGATGAAACCCCATGTTTCATTCCACTAGCACATGCAACGTTCAGGCAAGTGGTTTCTAACCCCACAGCCGGCTCTGTTTCACAAGTACAGGCTCTGAAGATGACACACATCCACCAACAGGCCAGCAGCCTGGAACATTCTACCACGTCCTATTGCCTGCCACAGTGGCTACACAGAGACTTCAAGCAGACCCCATACTTCCAACAAGGCTGCGGTCTGTCTGTCTGGAAATGAAAAGGCTCCAGGGCAGTGGGTTCACTGATTGGTATACAGTCTGTTCATGTGCTTGCTCTCCACAGGACCTGCACACTCGTGTTCATTCTGGACTGGCACACATCTGCTCTGTGTGCTCTGTGCTTAAGCCTGGCTCTACATCTGGGAATCACTCTTGAAAAATCTCAGAGAATCATTTACTGTAGGAGTAATAAAACCCTGGTAGGCCACATGGAAGGATAATTTCTACCCTCTGTCTTGTTTTGTTACTGTTGTTGCTGCTGCTGTTATTGCTATTCTGTGTTTTTTGTTTGTTTTTTACTTTAGTTTTTGGACTATACTCAGTAGTCACTCCTCGTGCCTCAGGGAACCATATGAGATATAGGATAAGAACCTGAGTATGGGGCCCAGGAGATAGCATGGAGGTAAGGATTTTGCCTTTCATGCAAAAGGTCATCGGTTCGAATCTCGGTGCCCCATATGGTCCCCTGTGCCTTCCAGGAGCAATTTCTGAGCATGGAGCCAGGAGTAACCCCTGAGCACTGCCGGGTGTGACCCAAAAACCAAAAAAAAAAAAAAAAAAAAAGAAAAAAAAAAGAGCCTGAGTAGGCTGCATGCAAGGAAAATACACTAATAGTCGTGTTAACATCAATTTAGACTTATTGTTCATGGTTTTTTAAATAAATTTTTTAACAAAGTGGTTTACAAATTTTTCACAGTCATATTTTAAGTACATAGTGCCAGTGAATCAGAGGCATTCCCATTACCAATGTTGTCCCCCATCCACCCCTGTTCCCAGCATGTACCACATATCCCCTTCCTTTGCTCCATGAGCTACTATTATAGGTTGTCCTCTCTGTGTCTAGCTTGTTTGAAATTGGATATCGATTCTGTTGTCATTGGCTTTGGATTTGGTGTTTAAGTTTGATCATTTTTTTTTTATTTCTACTCATTGTTTATATGAGTGTTTGGTCTTGGTACCATCCATTACTTCCCCCTCAATTCATGCAGCAGAACAAGGTAATTCAAGTTATGTGGTCCTGTTTGAAGGAAAAAAAAAAATAGAGGGCATAAATCAAACAACAACAACAACAAAAAAAACCTTCTAGAGGCTATAAATGTCAATTTAAGAGAAGAAAGGGAAAAAGGAAGAAAAACATAATAAACAGTACAAAAAAATCAAACAAAAAATCCGAAAGGCACCACAACAATAAAGATAGCAACCAAGCAATAACCACAATTTCAAAATAAAAACAAAACATAGCAAAAAAGAACAAAAAAACAAATAAACAATAATAACAAACAAAAAGATTTGTGTGTGTGTTCTTCATAGGCAAAATAATATTGGGGAGACTAAAAAAGGAATTCCCTTGGCCTAAGAGATACAGGTTTCTCCGCCACTGAAGTATACTGCTATGAGAATAACTACAGGCTCTGTACATGTTCTTTTACTTTCCCCTAGATCTTCTTGTGGTGTCTGAAACCTTCCGCTCAGTAGCTCAGTCGCTCAGTCGTGGATGATAAAATCAGGCCTCTGTAACTAGAGATCTTGGTATTTGCACTGGTCCTAGGATGGAGTCTATCTTTACGATTCTAGAAGTTCTGTTTCATCACTGTTGTTTTAATTGGTCTTCTGTATTTGGTGTTCTTGGTTTTTGCACCAATCCTTATGTTTCCAAAAGTTCTGTTCAGCTGCAGTTGTTTCAGTCAGACCTCTGAAATTTGAGATGTTGGTTGTACAGATCGTAGGCCAAATCCTATACTAGAGTCTTTCTTTTTGGTCCCTGGATAAGTTCTGCCCAGTTATGGTTGTCACAGACAGACTTCTGAAGTTAGTGAATTTGGTTTTTGCACAAAACAAAGAATGATGTGTTTTCTGATACCATCTGATCGTTAGTTGGTGAGATAAGACAACCTGCTCTTATATCAAGTTGTTGCCATTTCCTAATTGTCAGATGATTATATCAAAGCTGGCGCGTGTTGATGTCAGAGCAGAATTAAAAATGTCCCAGAGAGAGTTTGGTTCCTGGAGTTGTTTCGGAGAACTGTATTAGTTCTATATCTGATATCTCGGGTTTGGGTTTGAATGGTGGCTATCTAATCACATGGAATCAAACTTGGGGCTACATGATATATGTCCAAGGTGGAAGGTGCCACTTTGAACAATTGTTCATGTTTTTTAAAGATTATTTAGTCATTAATTAGACCCACTTCTCATAATGTCATTATTGTTATGATGATTGGATCTTATATTTTTAAGATTTTAATTTGAGATGTGTGTATGGGGAACTGGCAGTGTGATAATTTTTGTGCTCCATGATCACTCTTGCAGGTACTGAATGAATTGTATTTGTTGTCTGGGATTGAACCCAGTCACATATGTGCAAAGCATGCATCATACCTAATTGTGCAATCACTCCATCCCCTAAAACACTTTTCATTGGAATGTTAGTCATAAGATATGTTGCTTACCCATCAGTTGCTGTGTTACTGTGGTGTAGAGGTCTTACACACTGTGATATTGGGGACAGCTTTGGACATCACAGTAAAAGTGCAACCACAATCACACTTATCCTGTGTGATTAAATTTGAGATCAAACTTGTGACCATATGCTCAACAGACATTTTACCACTAAAATCTCTGATTTAGAGCATGTTGAATATGATTTTATTACTGACTTTAAATAGAATATTGTTGTAATATGGTTTTAAAAAAGAAAAATTTCAATTCTCTGTGAGAGCTAATTAAATTTTAAAATGTTCAGTAATATAAGTTTCGTTAAGCACTTATCTTGGGAAAGAAGAAAATTATATAGTATTTCAGTGACTGATAACAGTGGCTGCAAGTATGATTTACCTGAGAGGTTTGTTATTAATATAGATTCCCCAAACATGCCCAAGACTTAATGAAGCAGTATAGCCAGAGAAGGGGCCTGGGAGCTCTTTTTTAATTAAGTGCCTCAAAAGATTTGGAAACTCATGAGTATATTTGAAATTTATGTTCAGGGTTTCAGAGATCTCATAACTGACACTAGCAAATGAGGGGATATCTCTTGTTTGAAGACAGTAGATTTTTACATTATGTTTAAGGACTTACATAAGTTTTATGTCTTTAGATTGCTTTATGTGCTGCTAAGAAATATTATGTACTACAATCTGGGGACTTGAAGGACAAAGTAATTGTACATGGGTTCTGTTTTATTTTTCTTAATGTTCTTTGGCTGAAAGTTCAAAGTTCAAAGTTAAGATATCAGCAATGGGACTACTGAGAATACTGTTTATGGGTGATTGTCCTTCCACTGTAACTTTAAATTGTCCTCTTTCTTTGCATCTTTATTCTCATAATTAAAAATAAAAAATAATTTTAAAAAAGGCAAAAAAAAGAGTCATTGTCAACAATGTTCAGGTAATACTGCTGGTTCTCTTCTCATGAATAATCCTGATAGGATTTTGAAGGACCTCAAGGAATAATAAGAATTGATTTATCTACATACAAGGCAATCACTATACCCTCCTACCCCATCCCATCCCTATTTTCTACTCCCCTCACCAATCCCATGAACTAGTTCTCAACTGATATTGGCTTTGGCCATTGTGGTTCCTTTAGAAAGTTTCTATATACTCTTTCTGGAGGAATGCTGACTGAGCTGTAATGAAAGGGACTATAGAAAATTACAAAAGAATAGCTTAGGACAAATCCCTGGATGTCCTGAGAGAAGCATATCCCCTGTTAAAAGAGACTTTTATTCTGCAGACCACTTTTCTTGAACCAATGCCATAGTGTTTGCTGTAATCTCTAAGTATAGCAATGACCTCAATTAATGTAGAGCAAGCTCTGCTGTATTGCAACTAAAACACCTCCTTGTCCTTAGCTGCCAACCTCCTTCTTCTTGGTAATCTGTAAGAATTTTTGCTTGCTAGGCTTCTACACTCCTACATAGAGCCCCATCTCTTAACTGTACATGCCAATGTTTAGCCAGGCTATTTTCCCCACAGGTACACTTGGAATAATGATATACTCACATAATATATGATAAAAAAAAACCTTTGACTATTTGAAGCAACTTTCCAAGCTGTCCTGCCATACTTGTCTTCACCCTTATCTTGATGTAAACGAGCACTTACATATGAAAAGTCCTTATGTATTTGCCCTTCTGAATACCTTCAGAAAGCATGCTTCTCTTTAGATCCATCCATGTAAGTAGCCAATCACCTGATTTTGCTTTTTCTTATAGCCTAGTATTATATATTTACATATGATATATGTATACATATGCATTAACATGCATACTACACTTTGTTTATCCACTTCAATTATTTGGGCTTAGTGCATATAGTGACTTATAATGAATAAATCTTATTAAACCTAGAGTGCAAATTACTTTTTAATAATTTTTGGGTAATTGGAAATTGGAATTGAGAACTGAAATTGTTATGCCATTCTTAAGCATTTTATAAAAATGTTCAGAATATTTCAAATGAGGTAGAACCAGTTGACATTCCCAAGGTAGTACAATGATATATTAATAACTAATTATTCCAATAAAATGTACAAGATGCTATGTTGGAGAGAGCTTCTGAAATTTTTGAGAGTTGAAAAATTATGTTTACATGAGATAAACTGTCAATAAAATTTTAAGTAACTAGGAAGACATTTTATATCTCTATAAAAGAATATTATGCAAAGTAACATTAACAAAATGCACTTTAAAATTTTTAAGAAAAATAATGTCCAGGATTTTTTTCTTGTTGAAGCATGAAAAATATCACCAGAGATTTGGGTCAAGAAGATTCCCAGAAAATTCGACAATTAACACAATGCTATTTAAAAATGCCTTTATACATCATATCTTAGTTTACTCTTGTAGCTTATTGTATTTAACTTAATGTTTTATGTTTTAGGACAAACTAATAGAAAAAATTTATGATTTAAGTAGTTACTCTAGTAATAGAATGTGTGACATTTCCTTTATCTTGATAGTTTATTTAATTTTTGTATTTTATTTTGTTAAAGACACATTTATTTGGGAGCCGGGAGGTGACGCAGGAGGTAAGGTGCCTGCTGCCTTGCCTGCACTAGCCTAGGATGGACCACAGTTTGATCCCCCGGTTCCCATATGGTCCCCTGTGCCTGCCAGGAGCGGCTTCTGAGCGCATAGCCAGGAGTAACCCCTGAGCGTCACTGGGTGTGGCCCAAAAACAAACAAAAAAAAAAGACACATTTATTTATATCTGTAAGATGATGCAAAAATGCTAATAAGCTCATTTAAGTTAGGTTGAGATATACATATTCCTATATGTATATCACAAGTGTATATTACATATTATATTTATATATATTGCATGTATGTTACAAATATACAATATTAAATTATATATTATTTATATATTGTATATATTATTATATATTTATATATTATTCATATAATTATATTACCACCTGTTTTTATTCAATATTGTATATGTTAATGTTATTTACAATAAAATACATATTAATAATAAAATACTAATTTAAAAAAATTCTTTACAAATATTTTGTTGGCGTTGCCTTTTAGACAAGGGTATTTGAAACAAATATTTGAAACATTTGAAGGATTTATCGTGTCATTAGTGAAAATTTTATTTGAATAATTTTGTTAAATTTTTTCCATGTAGTAAATCAATTATCAAAGTAGAAATAAAATTTCTAAGATTTTGTTCAGGGTACCCTACAAATATTTTGTTGTGATTCATCCTAGACCATCTGTATGATGGCAATAAATCACTGCAAAATATGACCATGTGTTTTTACAATTCACTCCACCTCCTCCCTTAAACTGTTTTTCACTTCCTACTGGTGGAAATTACATTTTCTTATATAAATATGATGGGAAGATTGTCGTGTCTTTCCAGTTGCAGTCACCTAAATGTCATACTTTCATGATACTCCTCTGAATTATACTCAACTAACTTCATACATCTACAAAACTAGGCCTTCCTGTCTTACTTGAATTAATAGAATGATGTGAAACTCTTTTTTTTTTTTTTTTTTGGTTTTTGGGTCACACCCGGTGACGCTCAGGGGTTACTCCTGGCTATTCATGCAGAAGTCGCTCCTGGCAGGCATGGGGGGACCATATGGGGAACCGGGGTATCGAACCGCGTTCCGTCCTATGTTAGCGCAGGCAAGGCAGGCACCTTACCTCCACCGCCCGGCCCCTGAAACTCTTTACTATTTACTCTTGCTAGCATTTCTTTTTTTCTTACAGAACTGATAAATGCCCATGGAATCTAAGTTCACCAAGTATCCAAAATCAAACAGTGACATAAATGAATGTTTCTATTTCTATTTATATAAATATATATTTATTTATATTTATATTTTCTATTTATATTTATAAAACATGCATGGACAACTTGATTGTTTTAAACTGATGCTTCATTTTAATGTATGCAAGATACAGATTTATGTATATATAATATTTGTTTTGAACCACCTTTAGTGGCTCTCAGGTTTGATTCCTTTGTGCTTGGATATCACTCTTGGCTGTGATCAGTGGACCTCTGCATATAAATTTATTTTGTTAAGGACAAGCACTCTATTCACTATCTATGATTCATAATACTTTCTTTTTTTTTTTTTTTTTGTTTTTGGGTCACACCCGGCAGTGCTCAGGGGTTACTCCTGGCTCCATGCTCAGAAATTGCTCCTGGCAGGCACGGGGGACCATATGGGGCACCGGGATTCAAACCGATGACCTTTTACATGAAAGGCAAATGCCTTACCTCCATGATATCTCCCAGGCCCATACTTTCTTTATATATACAAAGTAATGCATGACTAACTTCAGTACAACACCTTCACCAGTGCACATTTCCCACCACCAATGTCTCCAGTCCCATGCCTGCCTTTGGGACAGACATTCTTTTTCTTCTTCTACTACTACTACTACTACTACTACTACTACTACTACTACTACTACTACTACTACTACTACTACTACTTCTTCTTCTTCTTCTTCTTCTTCTTCTTCTTCTTCTTCTTCTTCTTCTCCTTCTTCTTCTTCTTCTTCTTCTTCTTCTTCTTCTTCTTCTTCTTCTTCTTCTTCTTCTTCTTCTTCTTCTTCTTCTTCGTCTTCGTCTTCTTCGTCTTCTTCGTCTTCTTCTTCGTCTTCTTCTCCGTCTTCTTCTTCTTCTTCGTTTTCTTCTTCTTCTACTTCTTTCTTCTTCTTCTTCCTTCTTCTTTCTCCTCCTTCTCCTCCTCCTTCTTTTCCTTCTTCTTTTCTTCTTCTTCCTTCTTCTTCTTTTCTTCTAATTCTTTTCTTCTTTTCTTCTTCTTTCTTGTCTTCTTTCTTCTACTTCTTCCTCTTCTTCCTCCTCCTCCTTCTACTTCCTTCTCCATTCTCCTGCTTCTTTCTCTTCCTTTTCTTCTTTCCCTTCTTCCTCCTACTTTCTTCTCCATTCTTCTGCTTCTTTCTCTTTCTTTTCTTCTTTCTCTTCTCTCCCCTCCTTTCTCCTCCTCCTCCTCTATCATCTTCTTCTTTCTTTTCTCTCTCTCCTCACACACATATCTTCTCTCCCATTCTTTTTCATCTTCTTTTTCTTCTCTTTCTCTCTCACACACATACTTTCTCACTCCCCATTCTTCTTTCTTTTTCTTTTTCTTACTCTTCCACCTCTTCCATATTTTTCTTATTTACTCTTCTTTTTCTTCTCCTTTTTGTTCTTTCTTTTTTCTTCTTCTTTCTTTTCTTTCTCTCTCACAAACATACCTTCTCACTCTCCTCGTTTTAGACATTGTGATTTGCAATATTTTTACAGAAGAGTATCATGCCTATTACAATATATTCTTTTAGCATCTAATTCTTATCCAGTTCACACTATCATTGATATCGTGGTCTTTTCTCTGTCTTAACTTTACTCTCCCACTATTTGTGAGAATCTTCTTACCATAAACTGGTCCTCTAGACCCTTAACTCTATTGTCTCTGGATGTTATTACCATACTGTTATTTTTATATTACCAATGAGTGTAATCAATTTATGTTTATCCATCTACCTCTGAGTCATTTCACCCATCATAATACCCTCCATATCAATTCATGTATAAGCAAATTTCATGACTTTACTTTTTTCTAACAAGTACAAAGTATTTACTTGTGTAAAGTTAGTAGTTTTCTTTTATCCACTCATCTGTTCATAGTCACTTTTTCCATATTCTGGTTATTGTGAATAGTACTGTGATGAATATACAAATACAATAGTTTTTCTAAATTGTGTTTTGGGCTCCTAGGCTATATTTCTTGGAGGTGCATTGTTGAGACATGTGGAAACACCTTTTTGTTTACAGTATTGAGAAATATCCATATTGTTTTCCAAAAAGACTGGACAATTATTTATTACTGAGTGATAGTCCCTTTCTATCTGCATCCAAGCTAGCACTGGTTCTTTGTAATGTGTGCCAGTATCTGTGGTGTGAGATGATCATACCTGAAACCATAAGAAATACAGAGGAAAATGTAGGCAGAATACTCTATTAAAGGTAAAGACATCTTCAAGTGTGAAATGCCACTGGCTAAACAAGTGGAAGAAAAGATAAACAAATGGGACTGTTTTAAACTAAGAAGCTTCTACACCTCACAGGAAATTGTGACTAGTATACAAAGACAGTCCATGAGAGGGGAGAAACTATTTACCCAGTACCCATTTGTTAAAGGTTTACTATCCATGATGTCTGACCCTGACAATTATTTTTTTATGAGTTTTCACTTATGTTTTTTTTTATTTTATTTCTAGTATTACAGAAATAAAGTAAAACTTTTCAAGAATTCTTTCATAATTTGGTTGTGGCAAAATGCTTCTCATCACTATTTGCCTCTACAAGAGGTGCTTATTTCTTAACCAAGAAAAAAAAATCCAACCTTATTCTAAAATGTGAAGGATAATGAACATATTCTCTGAAAGAAGAAATTCAGATTGTCAAAAGACACAAGAATCAAAACGTTTCACATAATTAATGGTATGGGAGATGCGAATTGTAACAGTATTTGATTCTAATCTGTAGTTTTATTTGTTTTTAAGAAATATGAAAAATGTAAGTGTATTGCCATCAATATACTAACCACTGGATTGTTCATTTTTCTTAATTTAAAAATCCAAATTAATTGATCTTGAGTGACTGGTGGATAGTACAAGGTACCTCAAGTGGATCCCAGTTAGAATCCTGGCACCAGGATTTAATCCCTTGAGCACTTCCAGGAGTTAGGTCTAGAACATATTCATATGCAGTTCCTGAGAACTTAGGTATGGCTCAATGTTTTTAACATTTTTAATTATTGACTATACACTACTGTTATACAAGTCATTTCTACCAAGTTTGGCCATTTCAGACTTGCAGACTCATATAACTAGTTGACTCACTGATATTTTCACCGTATGTCTGCAATGAATTTCAACCTAACATTTGTAAAATAGAAATTCTGTGTGTGCCATCCTACTTCTTCATCTATTTCACTTTCCTCCCACTCTCCTTAAAATTGACAAATGGCAAGATTACTCAACACTGTTCAAGCCAAGTCTTGAGATTCAGTTTTGACTTATTTTCTCTCCGTGTCCTACCAACACCTCTTGAGTAAATTTTATGTGCTTTATCTTAAAATAAATGTGATTAATTATGTGTTGTACTAGACATGCTCAAGTTTATACAATGATAATAAGTATTTTTACTTTCCTAATATGATTTTTTTTCTTTTTTTTGGTTTTTGGGCCACATCTGCTGGTTGCTCAGGGGTTACTCCTGGCCATGCATTCAGAAATCACTCCTGGCTTGGGGAACCTTACAGGACCCTGGAGGATCAAACTATAGTTTGTACAAAATAGGCTAGTGTGTGCAAGACAAATGCCCTATTGCTTGTGCCATTGTCCAGTCCAAACCTGATGTGATTTTTTACTATGAGGATAAATGTGAGTAGACAGCTAAAGTTTTAAAGTTCACATAGTATATAAAAAAGGCATATCCTTGCAAGATTAGACAAAAAATAAACTAACTTTTTAATCTTTTTAATTTACCTGAGATCAACAAGCCAATACAAGCTGTGGACATATGGGAAAATGAATTTAACTATTTAATGACATTGACATAACTTGATGATTTTTATGTCTGCATAATGACTAAAGATAATTTATTAGTTAAAAGAAATTCCAAAAATAATATGTACATAAATAGATTCTTATATATTTAGTGAAAATAATAAATTATTATATTACTATACATTTTTAATATTTTTAAAACTAAGTTTTTAATAATATTTTACATAGTAGTATGACACTTTTTTAATATTTAAGTACTTAATGGAACTTTAATAGAACAATTTTAGCTGTATAAATAATAATATAATGCCAGGACTTGTTGTTTTGATAAAATAACTGCAACTTCTAAAAGTACTGTTTCAAAATTTGGATTAAAATATAGCCAATTGATGGCTTTTGAAGTAAAATCCATTTAATGTGCCTCAAATTTGAATATCTT
Source organism: Crocidura indochinensis (assembly GCA_004027635.1). NCBI lineage: Eukaryota > Metazoa > Chordata > Mammalia > Eulipotyphla > Soricidae > Crocidura > Crocidura indochinensis. The sequence continues at coordinate 14,993 of PVKC010022869.1, forward strand.
CCTTGGTAAGTGGATTATGCACTTCATCACTTAGTAACCAACCATCAATTCAGTTTTCATCTTTGAACAGTAATGTCACCGATGACATATAAGCAAGCTTGCATTTGATTAGTAAGTTGGATGAGAGTCATCTATATTTACTGTCAAAAGCAGACTCAGAACTCTTTGCATCTGTAGGAATAAATGTATTTCTTGTGTGAAACTATATAACTCTTCAAATGGAATTTTATAAAAAGAGTGATAAAGTACCATTGCATTATTTTGCTTAGATTAATTATCAAAATAGAAATTATTGGTACAACTGCACAGAGTATAGTGACATATTGAACTAGTCCTTATGAATTTCCACTGTAGATATAATCAAATTAGAAATCAATATGTTGGCAGAAAATAAGGCAGAAAAACAAAAAGGCAAAGAAAATCTTAGCTTAAATGTCATGTAGAAAGAATAATTGTCACATATGTATGTGTATTAAATGCACTAGACCAAAGGGACAGAGTAACAAAATAGCTGAACTGAGAACTAAATATTTATTAAAGCAGTAATTTCAGGAACTTTGAGAACATTTAGACAATGCTACTAAGTGGAATTTCTCAGTAACATGGAATTTTAATTAAAATTACTGTGAAAATATGCACATTAAACGACTTTTGAATAACATAAAGTAATTTAGTTTTTTGTATGTCTGAACAGTCAGTATAGAACTATACAAAAGGAATAGATAAAATTACTATAAATATACCTACTTTTACTTTTAACACTTTAAATGGAAAAGGAAGTCTATCCAGACAGACCTGTGAAATAGCAAAGGAAATGCAGAACTTAGTATACGCAATAAGAATAATCTGAAACTGAAAGATGAGTATATAGATTTACTGACATTAATGAATTTACAAAGTTTGAAGTAGCGATTTGCATTTTAAGAGCACGAGGAAATACAATGTGTACCATGCTAACAAGTTCAAGGTGATGATTCAATACTGGAATGAATAAAAAGAAAAAAAAAAGCTTTTTATAATAATGAGCAAAAATTTAAAAAATTATTTTGTAGTGAGACTGACTAGGACAAAAATGAAAGACTTAGACAGACTAGCTGAAGTATAGTATTGTCGAGAATATGAGAATATTCAAGGTGAGCCTCAATACAGAGAAATGTATTAAAATAAATCATATCTTGGGGCCGAGAGATAACACAGCTGTAAGGCTTCTGCATTGCACGCGAAAGATGGAAGACCGACCTCAGTTGGAATCCGGCATCCATATGTCTCCCAAGCTAGGAGCGATTTCTGAACGCATAGCCAGGAATAACACCTGAGCGTCACTGGGTGTGACTCAAAAACCAAAAAAAAAAAAAAAAAAAAGGAAAGAATGAAAGAAAAATATCATATCTTACTGAAAATACTGAAAGTTTTTGAAAATACTGAAAGCTTTTGATACAATGAATGTATAAAAATGGTTAATTTGGCTTAATGTGAATGATACCAAAATATACCAGTGTTGTTAAAGAAGAAAATTCTTTACTTTAAATTTCATAGAAAGAGAAAAATGAAGAAATATTTGCAAGTATGTTTCTTCTATAATGCACGTTAAGATGCATGTTAAGATGAAGACCCAGGAGGCCCTGTTTATTCATCATAGGCAAAATTAAGGCTCTTGTTTGTAAATAGTCTTCACAAAGACATGATAGCATTTACAGCATAGAGTAGCAAGTTTTGTATAGGACTGTAAGAATAAGAGACTTTCCTTGTCAAATGGGAAGACATGTGGTCAGGTATAGAGGTTTACAATAGCATGTCACATCAGTCCAGGTTAATAGGCATGTATTCAGAAACAGCAAGTTTTGTAATATATACATTCCAATCCAGAAAGGACTTTTTGCATTAGTCAGGCGTTTTAACATTTATTATGAAAGCTTTGCGAGATTAATGTCAGTGACATCCTCAAATACGTTGTTGGAAATTCACACTTTAGAAGTGTTCTGTAATATACAGTTGAAAGAAAAAGAAAAAAGCTAGTGTTGCAGACTATTGACTTAATGCTGAGAATAGAGATGAGAAAAGTAACAAAACAATGCTGATGAGAATTAAAGGTGGGTGCATTTGCCGAGTGATAATAAGAACTTTTGTCCTACATAATTTACAGATAAGTTCGTTTGCTGCTTTTGAGAGCTAACACCAGGAGCTATTGTTGGAGCTCAGTAATTAAGAACATGTCTTGCATGTATGAGAAGCTGGATTCAAACTTCGACTCCAAAAACAAACTAACCATTAAGCAGATCAATACACTCAATTCTGTAAAACAATCCTGCCCATCTCTTGTCTTTTTCCAGCTACATTGGTTTCTTTGATCTTCTTATTCATGGATTCCTGTCTGTCTCTGAACCACAACTTTTGTTTACTCAGCCCGAAAGACTCTAGCCAGGGACACTTTTAAGATTCACTCCCTCACTTCAAGTCTTGTTCTTATTTTAACTTTTCAATGAATCTAACTCTAAACACTTCAATTAATATTCAATAC